>JAOVVA010000054.1:17390538-17401564 GCA_028565275.1 Leiocassis micropogon
AATAAAAATATCATGTGCTAGTTATTTATTTATTTGTCAGTTGGTTTATTATTATTATTATTATTATTATTATTATTATTATTATTATTTACACATTTATGTTAAGTTTGCTTATACTGTATTAGTTTTTGTTCTGTTTACTGTAGATGGATAATTGTATACTTTAATTTTCACAACTGAATGTTGTATGTTATATATTTATTCTTCCACTTTTGTAATTGTAATTCTTGTTATTATTAATGAAAAAAACAATTTGAAAAAAAAAACTTGACTTGAAAATCGTGACTTTTATTTTGAAGCGTAAAACCCGGAAGCGGAAGAGATTGTTTTGTGGGCTTCGGTTGAGTTTTTGTCAAAGAAACGCACTGAACTTACAGGTCAAAGAGACTTCTGGTAGAAAAAAGAAAATTAACAATAATAATTAACAATGTCGACGGCCATGAATTTTAGCACAAAATCATTTAAACCACGACCTCCTGACAAAGGATCATTCCCTTTAGACCATTTCGGTAAGCTCAGTCTTGTATGTAAATATAAACCATACGACTTAGTCACGGAACGGAGCCCATTACGTCAATACTTCTGTCACCTGCAAATATTTATCCTGTGTCATAACGTAGTGTTTGGTTTGTGTGCGTGCAGGTGAATGCAAAGAGTTCAAAGAGAAATTCATGCGCTGTCTCAGAAACAACAGCTTTGACAACACTTTGTGCAGATTACAGTCCAGAGAGTACCTGGAGTGCAGAATGGACAAGTGAGCTGGCAGGAAGCATGGATATCTAAATAAAATGTCTACAAGTCGTGTATCTACTTACAGACTTGTGTGTATGTTTTTCTGTAGGCAGCTCATGGCGAAGGAGCCTCTAGAGAAACTCGGCTTTAAGGACTTGATGTATGAAGCCAAAGACGAGAGCCAGGAGAAATCTTGATGAATACAAATGATGAAATGTATTATTGTTATTATTTAAGTTGCACAGACGCGCATGAAGTAAGTAGACACACACAGTTTTATGAAGAACTATTTGCACCAAAATGTGTCTAATTTTTAAGGCTAAATTTTGCGGATTAGTTATTAATGCTTTAGTCATATTTTAAACGCAACAAATAGCAACAAAGGGTTGTGCACAACAGATCGTCAAACACCTCGCAGGAGGCACAGCTTGACAAGGTCATGAATCTGTTGTTTATGCCCCTTCTTTAAACCGAATCTTAAATCTGTCGAACAGTAGAAAAGACCTATTTCATAATTCCCGGCTTTGTGTCTCTGGCACAGCTCACCATCAGACTGACCAACATTTTAGCCTTGTTCAAAGAGAGTCTGAAATTTCCTTGGAATTTTCACTTCTAGGGTTGGGTTTATTCCAATTAAAAAAGTATGAACAAACAAAACTGTGCTAACAAAGTCTAGTGCAATAAAACTATGGGTGTCTAATTATTTCTTGCGTGTATGTGTAGTGTGTAAATTCTTGGTCATGTATAAAAGTAATTGTATAAATGTGCTTTATATAATTTTAGGTTGTACGTGTCATTTGTGGTCAGACCCTCACCATACATTCATACTCGCAAATGATCATTTGTGTCTCTTGTAGTTTGTCTCTTGTCCTTTTTAGTTCTGATGACTATTATTACTGATCTATATGAGTCACTAGATGGTACCTGCCGCTACATTACCATTGCCATGGCTAAGAAACATTTAAGATGCAAGTGTGTAAGATGTTTCAACAGTCGCTACAGTCACCAGACTAATAGCATGCTGAAGGTTAAAAAAATTAGAAAACGTTCATCAGTGAAAAAGTTGTTTGTGGAAACTGAAGAAATGTCCAATCATCTGCCATAGGACCCAAGTGAGGACACATTCGAGCTAATTAAACAGATTTGTTGCATTTATGTCATGCTTAATCTGCAAAAAAAAAAAATAACATTGAGAAAAGCTTAATTTAAACGTGGCTTGTAGCCTTGACAGTGTTGCTAAAAATTACATCTCTGTTATGCTAGCTGGTAAGAAGTATAATGTATTTAATAAACCAAATGATAATAAATATTTAATACCAACTATAAAGAGCAGCTTTAACCTAGATACTCCTGGATCATACCCCTAGTATTATGTATATTATATTAACATAATGTTAATAATATCATGTATATAACACATAATGCATTTAGTATTAAAATATCAATACAAACATTTCATTAAATGAAAGTTTTTATTTTCCTAAAGTGTGTACTGTATATATGTAAGCTGGACATTTCTTGAGTTGGCTTAAGATTCAATAATTGAATTCAGATTCAAACCTTTTTAGTTTAATTATTTTGACATTTGTTGCGTTTTTGCCAATTTATTAGGCACATCTATTTGTAATGACTATCATATTGGGTTCATACATGTGCAATTTAAGTAACTTTTTATGCATATAATTCTTTTTCGGCCTTCTTGCCAGTCATCAGAACCCATACAGGAGCTCAGATATTTGACTGGGAGACAATTCTTCGCACTGTGACAGAAGTTACAGTAGTAGGTGTCTAACAGGAGAGTATATTTGTGGTCAATACTAATATTTATTTTACCCTACTGTCGCGCATGGTAGCGTGGCCGAGCGGTCTAAGGCGCTGGATTAAGGCTCCAGTCTCTTCGGGGGCGTGGGTTCGAATCCCACCGCTGCCAATAACGTTTTGAAACTAGTTGTCTTAAACGTGCGTAAACCAAATCGTAAAACCATTTTATTGTATCGTAAATAAAACTTATTTTTTATATGTAATAAAGTGTCTCCACAACGACAGCAAAACATTAGAGAAGCATGTCCCTTTGTGACTGGTCTCTTATTTTGAAAATAAAAATATTACATAGGAAATGATCGCGTCTTTCTTCACAGTAATTCAGGGAAGCCGGTTGAATGGCAGGTGGTTTTCTTTCCTTATGTGTCAGTAGGAACCTTGTGCTTGTAAATGATCTCTTGGTTATATAGAAGTGTATCATTTATAAAAGTGAAAAGATCAATGGAGCATGAAAAGGGCTTTTCTTTAACTCTTGCACTGACTGTGTGTTCTGCTGCTATTGGAGGAACCTTTCAATATGGCTATAATCTCGCTATAGTAAATGCACCCACTATCTACATTCAGAAGTTTATTAATGAGACTTCTATGGAGAGGTGGGCCACAGCTCTGGACTCTAATCAGGTTGTCCTTATCTGGACTGTCATAGTTTCTGCCTTTTCCCTTGGTGGACTCTTTGGGTCACTGCTTGCTGGTCCAATGGCTATTCGCTTTGGACGCAAGCAGACTCTGCTGCTAAATAACTCTTTTCTTTTGGTTAGTAGTCTCATGGCCCTGAGTAGTCGCTCATTCAGATCCTTTGAGATGATCATCATTGCTCGTTTGCTTGTTGGAGTTAATGCAGGTGTGAGCATGAATGTCCAGCCTATGTATTTCGGGGAGAGTGCTCCTAAGGCCATGAGGGGTGCTGTTGCATTTTCTTCTGCTGTTTTTACAGCAATGGGAATCCTGTTGGGCCAGGTGACAAGTTTGACTGAACTGTTGGGAAGTGAGACTCTCTGGCCGTATCTTTTAGCCAGCAATGCTGTTCCTGGCCTTCTCCAGTTGCTCACTTTGCCCTTGTTCCCAGAGAGCCCTCGGTACCTGCTCATAGACAGAGGCGATAGAGAGGCCTGCAGTCGTGCTCTTACCCGCCTGAGAGGATGTAATGTGTCTGATTCTGAGATGGAGGAAATCCTAGAAGAGCAGAAAGCTGTCGGTGCGTCTCAAGCCAAATCACTGTGGGAACTACTATCTGATCGTAGTCTTCGGCTTCAGCTGTGCGTCATCAGTGTAGCCAGCAGCTCCATGATGCTCTGTGGGAACGACTCAATCTACTTCTACGCCTCATACATATTTCAAGAGGCAGGAATACCCATGGCTAAGATCCAGTATGTGACCATTGGCACAGGTGCTTGTGAATTCACTGCAGCTATAATGTGTAACTTGCTGATTGAAAGACTAGGACGCAGATTACTCCTCGTTGGTGGTTATGTGCTCATGGCTGGCTGGGCCGTAGTGTTCACACTATCTCTGGCTCTCCAGGACAAAGTGGTTGGCATGCCCTACCTGAGCATGACATGTGTCTTTGCTTACATCCTAAGCTTTGGCATGGGTCCTGCAGGCGTAACTGGGATACTGCCCACGGAGCTCTTCAACCAGATGGATCGGCCTGCAGCTTACATGATGGCCGGCTCCATGATGTGGCTCAACCTCTTTCTTGTGGGAATGACTTTTCCTTTCATAGTCAACAGCCTGGGCCAGTTTTGTTTCATTCCTTTTTGTGGTGTGTGTGTGATCTCATCTATATTCATCGGTCTCACTTTACCTGAGACAAAGGGGAAGACTATAGCTGAGATCACTGCAGAGTTTGAGAAATGTACCACAAAGGGATTATCTAACAGGACCACACAACAGGACCACATACAGCTACAGGAATCTCAACACATTATCCAACAAATTCCTGAAGACTGACAGAGATGATTATATTGTGTATTATATTATGTATTTTATTTTGCTGTTCTTGCTGGCCTTGCAATATCTAAAATATCTTATATATGAAATATATATAATAGTAATAATACCGTCTATGCTGTGTTCCTTTTGTTAAAAGTACAGTCAGGTAATTTGGAAAGACATTGGATTTTTCTAGAAGACACTATTTAAAAAAAAAAAAACTTTCTGATTGAGTAAATGGCAAGTTATTGGGACCTTTCTATAATTAAATTTGCTGTCTAATGGTGGTGTCAGTGTCTGTGCAAATCCAAAACGGGGACTTGAGGCATCTTAAAGTTTGCTCATTCTGCTGATGGTAGCTTATGACTGTTTGTAGGGGGGGAAAGGGCAGGAAATTTTCCAGGAAAAATAACCCATACCTCAAGTGAGACTGAATAGTCAGATTTTATCAAAGATCGAATTATGTCAGTTTTTTATTTATCATTCAGCTTTATTTTTTCTTGAAAATGTGTAATTGTACCAAAACCAAACTATGTATGATCTCTCCTCTGTATGTACACATGTTAATATTTTAGTAGGCTATGACTTATTTATGACTGTGTATGCACTGATATAAAAAAACATTTGCACAGGACAAACTATTTATGACACAATTTAAGCTTTAAATATAATCTATTTTATTTTTGCTGTAGGGTAAAGTGACTAAAACATATATAATATGTTTTCTGAAACTCTGGGACTCTCAATATTAAAAATGCTGCTCTGTTATGTATCATGGTGCTCAATACAGAAAATATGGCATCTTGTTTATTATAAATGCATTGAATAGATATTCAATAGTCCAGGTATTTGATTGTACTTGGGAAAAAAATGGATTGAATAACACTAATAAAAACACAATGCACGGCTGTCTTCAAATAAATTGTACTTCTAGATATTATGTAAACACTACACTGTATTTTTATACATAACTCATTTATGTGTATGGAAGTTGTACTTATTTCTTATTGTTCTTTTTATTGAGCTTTATGTTTTCATTAATGGCCATCATTTAGAACTGCAGGTTGAGGAACTGCATCAGGTGTGTTCTATTACTGTCCAGTAGGTGGCACTGTATCCAAAAGACACTCTTGGCTGTGTTAATATACTGAGTTGACACTTTATCACTGCATACTGATTCTTGTCTCATGTGAACAAGGTCACTCTCAGCATGCCAGTTCATGGCCAACAGATGACATGATAGCAGATGGAAAGAGTTCATTCTGTTGTTCCTTCTTCGAGTTTAAAACTGAGCAACAATTCTCAACCTTCATATTCTCTGTAGAGAAAAATATTTATACCCATATGAAGCAGTGATGCAAATAAAAGAACAACAGTTTTACTGCATGATGTCATAATTATTAACTCTTTTGAAAAGGATGTTTAGCATATTGTGCTTTCTTAGATATTTGTTTCTGGGAGAATTTGTTAAAACTCAGGATACGACCATGCAGATGATACAGCACAAACTATAATTTGCCAAAACATAAAATCTTTGCCAAACATGCCAATTATATGTCCCCATATGCAGTTGTCTTCAGTCTGCTTCCTGTCTTACAGATGTGACTGAAACCTCAGCCTAACACTGACCTAATATAGACTAAGTGGAGCTACAAGAAAGCATAGTGAGGCTTCATACTGTAATTGCTAAGACAAAAGGATGATGTATGAATTTTTCCTTCCACCATCAACAAACAACTATTACGAAAAAACTTTTTACTGTTACCTTACCAGATACCGATTATATACAGGTTACCATTTCCAGAATCCATAATAATGGAATATCCCAAGGACATGGACATCATGTCAAGAGTCATCTTTCATGACAGAAAGCTCAGTGCACTTCGGTGGCCTCCTCATTCTCCATGTCCATAGAGATTCACAACATGAATGTACAGCTGATAAATGTGCAGCAAATATGTCATGCAATTGTGGACCAATATCTTAGGGGGATGTCTCCTAGGAAGCCATCTCACTCTCTCTCTCACACACACATGAATTATGTTAGTTTGTTCCAATATTTATGAGACCCGAAATGGGTTTGTGTGTATGAAAATAGTTGTAATTCCTGAATGGTTACACTTTTGTCAAACCATCTGAATTAAAGCTAAAAGACTTTGTGAAGTTGATATGGCCAAGAATAAGGATCTAAGTGTGCCACAGTGTGATCAGTTAGAGTCTCTCCAAAATGCCAGGTCTTTTGGGGTGTTCCTGGTATACACTGGTTATTACCTACCAAAAGTAGCCCAAGGAAGGAAAACCGGTGAACTACTGACAGAGTCATGGCTGTCCAAGGTTTATTAATCCCCATGTCTCCGGCATGCACTATGGGAAGTAGGCATGCAGGTAACACCTATCAAAAATTGTTGCAGACCAAGTATTCCTAGATGGCAGTGGCCTCTTTCAGCAGGATAATATTTTGTAATGGTTTGAGGAACATGACAAAGACTTCATGGTGTTGTCTTGGCTTCCAAATTCCCCTGATCTCAATCTGATTAAGCTTAATCTGTGAGATGTGCTGGACTGATTCATGAATGCCTCACCTTGCGATTTACATGGCTTAAAGAATCTGCTAGTAAAACCTTAATGCCAGATACCACAGCACACCTTCAAAACTACGTTTTGATGGTTCAGGAGTTGTTTGGTAACACAAGGGACCTACACAATATTAGGCTGAAGATTTTATTTTTATGGCTACTCAATTAATTCAGTATTTATGTAGCAGAAGCAGGAGGTTTGATCTCAAACCCACTGGTTTCCCCCTATTTTTCTCTGCTAGAAGGTTTGAACTTGGCCTTTGCTGGAACTTTCAACAAAAATAAAGACTCAGATCATCACTTAAATCAGGTCAGAAATGGTTGTGGTGAACACAAAATCAGTGTTTTGCAATGACCACTCTACCCTCTGGCTTTGAGGACTATTTAAAACATATGGTATGAGCTAAAGGGGATTGTAACATTGATGATTTAATCATTCTAGAAACATTCTCCAATATGTTTGGCAAACCATCCCTATCCTTTTTAGGCATTACATGAAAAGACTTAGTGCTATTATTCTCTCTGAAGTAAGCCTCACCCAATGTTAATAGCAGCAATTTTGAAACCAGTATTTTACAGAACAATGCAGATGTTTTAGTTTGAAATATTGTGTTTGTGACTAAATCTAGTGTCCTCATATGTTTTGTCTCAAAAATTTTGTTGTTTATTTTACATACACTCACCATCCATTTTATTAAGAAGTACACTTTCTCAGCCAGTTACTGAATGGGGCAGTATCTTAGTGCAAAAAAATACAGGTCAAGAGCTTGGGTTAATATTCACATTAAACGTCAGAATGAATAAAAAAAGTAACTTGTGATTGTGGCATAGATTTTGACAGTTAGATAAATTTCACACTCCAACAGTCTCTAGAGTTAGCACAGAATGATTATATGCATTGTGCTTCTTCGACATGATTGGCTGAGTAAATGAGATAGATGTTTCTAATAAATTAAAAAGCATATATCCAATTTTATTTGCTTGCAGTAATTGCACAATTCTGGATTCTAAAGTAGTCTGAATCTATGACTAATGGCTTCTTTCCAACTTGCAAGTTTCAGTGCTTTAATGCAGCTCTGAAAGTGTTACTCTGAGTATTTTGGTACGATAATGACAGACATTGCTCTGTGCTCTATCAAAGTGAACACAGTGTACTTCAGGTGTGCATTCCAAGAATTTTTAATGCTCTGAAAGTAGGAACAGTAAGACCCAGTGCTCCATCACAGCTGGTGGCTGTGACTTACGTGCAAGTGAAGTTAATATTTATAATAGTCATCCATGAAGTCAGATTTAAACACATGTGGCATATTAATGCAGTGAGTTTGTTCTGGCATTAGTTCTTATCTTGTAAAAAACAATGTGTAAAAAAACTGTTTGCTTTACTGTCTGCATTACTGAATTTTTTCTACGCAAATTGCTTAATTTATTTAAATTTTTATAATGTTATTTCTCTGCTTCACCACAGTACTTACACTAAAGTATTGCACACAGTTTTTGTTAAGTGTATGACATGGTGTTTGAACAATGATCAAAGCGCAAACTATCCTGATGTTACTGTAAGTGACTGGCACTTTTTACTGCTGGAGTGACTGCAATGGCAGTAAAACAGTGTATTAAACAGTGTAACAAAAAATTAGTTATTTTCCTGACTTCATTTAAACATTTAAACATTCTTAGAAGCCGGTGTGTTGCACAGAAGGTATCTTTGCTCCACTGTTCACGTGACAGTAGGAAGTTCATATAGCAGTTTACAAATGAAAAGTTTAGTCATAGACAACCTTGTTGTCAGAGAGTAATAATAATTTATTAAAACGAGTATATAAACGAGTACAGTCTTGGGCACTGGTGGCTCAGTGGTAGGTGTTTCGCCTGCCATGTGGAAGGCCCGGGTTCGATTCCTAGTCAGTGCCCAAACCCCAGCCACTGGATGCAGTGCCGGTCCCAAGCCCGGATAAAATGGGAGGGTTGTGTCAGGAAGGGCATCCGGTGTAAAACCTGTGCCAAGTTGTTGTGTGGACTGGATATTCTGCTGTGGCGACCCCTTGTCGGGAGCAGCCGAAAGACCAACAACATATAAACGAGTACAGTCTGCATATAAAAGGGTGTACTTATTTTTACTCTCTGAGTAGATTCTCAAATGTTTGCATTCAAAAATAAACAAATTATTAAAAGGCGGCACGGTGGTGAAGTGGTTAGCACTGTTGCCTTGCACCTCCAGGGTCCGGCTTCAATTCCCGGCCAGGTTCGAATCCCGTCTCTGTGTCTCGAGTTCAATACCCGGCCAGGTTCAATTCCCATCTCTGTGTGCATGGAGTTTGCATGTTCTTCCTGTGCTTGGTGGGTTTCCTCCCACAGTCCGAAGATGTGCAGATTAGGCTAATTGGTGTTCCCAAATTGCCTGCAGTGTGTGTGTGTGTGCCTTGCAATAGATTGGCACCCTGTCCAGGGTGTACCCTGCCTCGTGCCCTAAGTTTCCTGGGATAGGCTCCCCGTCTATCTTTTTTTTAATGTAAAGATGCAAAATTTAAAGCATACCGAAAATATAGTTAGAAAATGTATATACAGTACATTAAATTATACATAGAATCATGCAAAATACTACTACTACTACTTATAATAATAATAATAATAATCAAGTGGGTAACAGTTGTGTGGGTGGAAATGCCTTATTGGTAAGAGTGGTCAGAGGAAAATGACCAAACTGGTTTCTTCCAACGTCATGAGCACTGACTCACCACAGCTGAACAGGGTAATATGGGAAAGTCAACTGCCCAGTTTCTGTGAGCCTATGCTCATGAGCTCTCTCACCAACAAGGTATTTCAGTCTAGAGATCCTCCACTCTTAGGTTGTTTTTTTTTTCACATCCCTCAGTATAATCTTTAGAGACTGTTGTGTAATAAAATCCCAGGAGAGATCAATGATTTCTCAAAAACTCAACGCTGCCCTTCTGATACCAACATCCATGCTGTTTGATCGTACTGGAGTTAAAGACCCTGATTCCTTTCTAAATTTAAAAATGTGTGGGGTGCATCACAAGGAGTGCATTTGTAAGAACCCATTACCAGATTACTCAACAAAGATGTATAATCAGATAGTTGGGTCATTATGACACTACTCGTAAACATGCACTCTAAAATAAACAAAGCTATATTTGTATGTTATTTAATCATGTTACACACATAAATACAGGAAGCGTTAAAATATTCATTAATTGATTAATTCATGGAAAATGTATAGATAAAAAAAATAAATAAATGAAATGTGACAGGTTGCATTTTATTATATTTTTTATTTTCTCCAAGTCATCAATAAAGCTGTGATGCATTTCAACAAAGCTGATCATTGCATTTGAAATATGTCTACTTTTTAAAAAATTTTTTAAAGAAGATAAGCGCCCTTAGAAGAAAATAAGGGCCAACATTTTTCACAATACATTTTTCCTGTTTTAAAAGTTTTCCCTCAAAGGATACTTTCTCTCATTAGTGGCATAGAATCCCACTTTGAACTTGATAGGTTGTCCACTTTAAAGTCTTATTTCTACACTTAGCACTGTCTTCATTTACATAAATTGAAAATTTGCAGACAGCTTCTCTGCCTAATTAGGTTCTCAAGTAGCGAGGGTTTCAGGCTCAGCGTTGGTGAGGGGGCAACATTTTTTTCCCTACAGAAACAAGGCTTTTATGGTTTGTTTTTGCCACTCCACTTTTCCTGCTATGACCAGGTCGTGTTCTGTTGATGTTGTTTGAGGAACAGGAGGACATTAGTGCATGTCTGCAAAAAAACAGGGGAAAAAATGGTCTTTAGGCGAGAGACTGAGACAAATAAGTCACTGAAAGTTAGATGGATTGAAAAAATTATATAGGGGAGCAAGATAGATTGATAGAAACACCAGTGTTGGGGAGTAGTTAACTACAAGTAGCGACGCTACTAACTTAACTACATTTTTCAGTAGCTTGGCAGTAGC
>JAOVVA010000054.1:17413098-17440022 GCA_028565275.1 Leiocassis micropogon
AAGTTACCTGTGAGTACTGTTACTATTAGAAGACGGCTATGTGAAGCCAAGCTATCAGCAAGAAGTCCCATTGTTGAGAAAAAGACATGTGCTGAAGAGGTTACAGTTCGCCAAAGAACACAATGACTGGCCTAAAGAGGAATGGCGCAATATTTTTTGGACTGATGAAAGCAAGATTGTCCTTTTTGAGTCTAGAGGCCGCAGATAGTTTGTCAGGCGACCCCCAAACACTAAAGCCAAAGTACACTGTGAAGACAGTGAAGCATGGAGGCACAAGCATCATGATATGGGTATGCTTCTCGTACTATGGTGTTGGGCCTATTTATTACATTTCAGTTTCAATTTGAGTACATCAGAATACTTAAAGAGGTCAGGACCACCTTTTGCTTTGATTGCAACAGTGACATCTTTTTGATATAAGCCTATGCAATGTCACAACATTTATTTTCCAGTGACACAAGATCTCTCCAAGATCTTGTATTGATGATGGAAGAGTCAGACCACTGATTAAAGTCTTCTCCGGCACATCCCAAACATTCTCAATGGGATTAAGGTCTGGACTCTGTGGTGGCCAATCCATGCGTGAAAATGTCTCATGATCCCTGAACCACTCTTTCACAATTTGAGCCAGATGAATCATGGCATTGTCATCTTTGAATGTGCCTGTGCCACCAGGGAAGAAACAGTCTATTTCAAATCCCTGGCCATTTAAGATGTTTTTCTGACCATATTTGTTCCTTAAAGATGATGGTTCACCACTGTTTTTCCAGGTTTTAATATTGCGTGTTTCATTTCTTAACCTCACTTGTAGTAGTTACGGCAATCTTCTTAGTTGTTTTCTTTGCATGATGCAGGACAATAATTTGACCTTTCTGAAACAGAGTTCTTCTTCTCTTTGCTATGACTGCAGGATATTTTTTTCTGATATGGTTGTTTAAAAAATGAGAAACTACTCACTGCATCAGTTAGAGTTTAATACCTGTATCTTGTTGCCAGCTGAACCATATTAATCACTGCAGCAATGGTCCAATGGAATGATCTCATTTATTTGCTTAGTTAAATCCAGGTGGTGATTTTTTTTTTTTTTGGGGGGTGGTCAGCTAGTATATGTGTGCATGATACATGTCATTTGTATGTTGCAGTGTGTAAATAGCATGTGGCATGTGCATGCGTGCGTGTGAGTGTTCTGGTCTGTCTCTTCAGTGATAGAAGGAACCTTTCTGCGTAATGGAATGGTGTGATCCATTTTTCAAAGGCCACACAGCTGCAGAAACCTCTGATTAGAGAAGGATCATAGCCCAGTTGCCTCTCATTGCATGAGGGAGGAGGGTGATGGCCACTCAGATAAATAAAAGGATCGTCTGTGTTTATCTCTCACACACAGGCTCTATATTGTGAGCTGATGCTAACAAATAACTGTGTTGTCCTATATTTTTGTGACATAAGACTACAATGTATGTGCTGCTGCAGCATGTACCGTACTTGCCTTTTATCTTTAATTGACATTAAAGGAACAAATATAATAAATGTTTTACTCTTGCAACATTGACAAAAATACAATATATGATCTTATCATAACGTACATACTGTATGCCTCGTACCTCCATGGTTGGAGGGTCAAATCTTGTTTCTGGTGTGTGTGGGGTTTACATGTTGGTGGTTTTCCTCTTCCCCTCAAAGAACCTGCTGTTCTTTAATAATAATAATAAAAAGAACAACAACTAATGTTTTTGCCAAATTGCTGTAAGGCTTAAAGGCCTAAAATGCTCCATTATTTGAAGTGGGAAATTTTCAAATTCAGAGTTGGAATATATATAGTACATCATCCTATAATACAGGATTACAGTATTGCATACAGTTCATCTTATGTATCATCTGCTAAACAGTAACAGAGGTGAACTATTTTTTGTAATTTGGGTACACATTTATGCGTTCCCTAGTGTAACGCACTTGTTCATGTTATAACATACAAAGTGTCGGCCGTGTTATAACGTTATCATGTTATAACATGGTGTTGGCCACCATTTCTGATGGGTTAATGGCTACTCGATTATAGGTGATAAGGTACAGCTGTTTTATCATATTGATAAAAAATCTGACTGTTTCGGAGCTCTCATTTTAGCTGGGAGAGCATTTAAGTTAGTATGTAGAAACAAGAGAAGAATGTTGCTACTGCTGACGTTTAGATCTGCAACAAACCCTAAAAATAATTCTTCACGGGAAGGACTTGCATGAAGGACTGCAACACCTATTTTATACTTGAGGGATTTTCCATGGTAACAAAGCAACCAGAGTAATCTCTCTCTCTCTCTCTCTCTCTCTCTCTCTCTCTCTCTCTCAGGCAACCACAAGGTACGTTACATAGATTTTTTTTCCAATTACCAAATATCATAGATGTGAGATTTGAGTGGGTCAAAAAGGTCAGAAGTAGATTATTTTTACTTTTAGATCAGGAAAAAAAATGACGTCATCTTGGTCCTAGTACAGCAGGTGCTATGTCTGCTCCACCACCTGCTAATGTGTTTTTTTTATGTAGAAGTCTTATAATCTTTGAAAGGATTTTTTAATATTGTGTTTGGGATGTCATTATTACTGTTTTATGCAGTAATTATTAGCAATGCGACATCTATAATTAAAAAAGATGATAAAAACACAGAGGATATTTTAATAGCCTCCCTCAGTAAGAGATAATAAATGATGACAGTATGATGAAGGAATTGTAATGATTTACAGTTGTAACGATCTACAGGCAAGAAATTACAGGTGAACCACCTCCATTTGATATCATATAGACACGTAAATCATTGTAATTCCGTCATAGTTTTGTTCCATATATGTGGTTATACATCATAAGTTTAAGACTGAAGTCATTTGAGTTTATTTATACAAACGGTCAGTTAAAAAGGTCAATATAAAGAGAGGACATATTTCATTTTAAGCTAATGATTTTAAAATTGACAGTAAAAAATGTACCGTGTGTCATTTAGATGCAGGGCCTTTTAATTATAGATATTTGTGACTACCAGGAGGAGTATCTTGTTATACCGGCTTTGTCCTGATGAATAACCTAGCAGTAATAATCCTTTATTCTAGATGAGTTTAGAAGTGTAATGAATGATCAATAATTAAAAGAAAATCTAATGTAATGGAAACATGGAGAGATTTGTCATATTATGTGGATTATCTACACTATTGTCAACCTTCTTTACTGTCACCCATCTGCAGGTGGAATCTTTCCTTCACGCTTTCATCCCTCCATCCAGGTGGAAGCATTTTTTTAGGCTTTCGTCTTTCTCCAGGTCATTGGACATCATATGTTTAATATGTTCAAGTCCAATCATGAATTCTCTCTCTCTCTCTCTCTCTCTCTCTCTCTCTCTCTCTCACTCACTCTCTCTCAGACACACACACACACACACTGTCACGCAGAGTTATTTTTAGCTAGCAGATCGTGGCAGGCACTGAAAGCACTCTTTGTGGTTCTCTCTGCAGGAGGGGAGAGGAGGGTGAGTGGGTTAGGGGGTGGGGATGTCTGTGTGAATATTAATGACAACGCGAAAAAGATAGAGTGCTCATTTTGTGTGGAGGATATGCATTAACGCAGTCCTGCGGAATTGCCTCTGAATCTGTAAATAAAGCGTTTGAGTTCTTTGAAAGCCACTTAAAGCCTTAATGAAGACAAAAAGACAAGGATGCATCACTCGTTGCATTTTAGCATTTAATTCATTTTAAATAGTCAAAGGTCTATAAACGTATCTATTGACATACGACAGTGTAAAAATAAAAGTACACACGCACACATTTGCAATCAGGAAGCTTCTGCTTAATAGTCTGGGCCAAAAAGCTACATACACTATGTTTATCCCTCAGCATGTGCCAGAGACAGCAACCAGCCACCTGATATTTTTGTAGATAAAACACATGTTGTGTGTGGAAATGTGTGGAATTTGTGGCTTGCAAGTCACATTCTGGAGTACAACTGCCTTCAGATTTTTTTGATTTAAAGTGCAAATAAGCAAGATGTTTCAGCAAATTTTATACCGTACATACTGTAAGCTATTTAATGCAAGGTTTAGGTAATGCAGTGTGAGGGTTATGACAATTGTGCACCATAAAGAGCATGTATATGTGTAAGGCATAATGCATCATGTCACATAACGCAGGAGTGATGCTTAGCTTTGAGCTGATTTATATTTCAAGCACGTAGGACTATTTCCGGCTTCTTTTTTATCAATGAATTCTCATGGAAACTCCCCCTCCCTCCTTCTTTCATTCTTGCTTCCTAGCCCCCTCCATTTTTCTCTCAGCATATCTCAACAGCTGCAGATTTAACGACATAGACAGGCACTACAGTGTCATTATACAGCCGAGGGAACATGGTAGAAACATTGTTTGTTCGGTCTTTCTTGTCTCTTACGTCAAGCCCAGGCAATTTCTGTGGAGCTCAGGTGTCCCCGTCACTACTCTCATCATTTCTAGGGTAACACTATTAATAGATATGAGATCGATGAGCTGTTATAAAAGAGCACTGAATAATCCTATTGATGCCGCAATTCTGGAGCAACCAGTAAAAAGTGCTGAAAAAATATTAAATGTAAAAAGACAGGCACTGAAAGAAGACACCAAATACAAAATAGTCTGCCATTCTGTTCACAGAGATACAAAAAAAAAAAAAAAAAGAAAAAATAACAATAAGGTTACAGTGTTTACAGAACTAGAGATGAGACTTGTGTTCATTCTTCTTCAGTTCATTTTCTTTTATATCATAAAACACCTCTTTATCACAATATATTCAATAATCTATCAAGCTGGTAATACATTCACTTGTTTACAGAAAGTAAAATAATTTAGTATTCAATAGCACAACATCATGACTGCACATGTGAGAGTAACAAACTCCAAATCACAGGACTGTTCTCGCCAGTTCTTTAGAGGTCTAGTTCAGGGGTAAAGAAAGACCTGCTAATGGTTTATATGATTAAGAACTTTCTGTCGTCAATCTTAAAGCAAAGTAGGAACCCACTGAAATCACTCGGCGCTTTTTACAAACACTGTGAAAAAACACATGCAAGCACATGAGAGGACACTCATGCACATAGACGTTTTACTTTTCCACAACGCCACCAAAAATACATCTTTGCAAAATAGGATCTAACAACACACATATACCTTTACCACTCACAGTTAGAAAATATTCCTCTCAGGAGGATTGTAGGGCATACTTTAGTAAGTATTAAGGAAGGACCAGTGTCTTCTCTAATTCTTAACTTTATAGCCTACTCTACTCAATAGAGAAATAATTTAATCTTCTTGCTCAAGGATGTATCTACTGACCTTAGACATCCTGGTTCCTACCCATTCTCTGGTCAGCTCTCAGTATCATAAAGAGGTCATCTTTTCTATTTTTCTGTAAGAACCACCTTCAAAATACATCTCCTCTTCAAGTGGAATTTGCCATCATCTCCAAAGCTGTTTCTTGGCACATTTGCCCACAGAAGTATGTATGAATTAGGCTTGCAGCACTGTAAGGGGGTGTCAGAATTACGTCCAGTAATATATTCACATAGAGCTAACTACATTCATGCTGCATGAGTCCTCAGAAATACTTTGAAAGAAGGTCTTTCTCCTCTAGATTTAAGGTGAGGTCTTTCAACCTTTTTAATTTCTCAGTCGAACTGTTCTGTTTGTGTTTATACACAGTGCAGTTAGACCTCCTCTGCTCCAATAGCCTCCAGGATAGCAAGTTGTTAAGTGCTGATTTTAGATGTCCAGTACAGAACCTCTGATGTTCTAAGAAGATCAGATGCCTTTCATCAAGAAGAAGAACATTTTTCAAAATGAAGTAAGAAGACGTATCTGTCTGCTTCCTGTCAGTCAAGATAAGCATAAGAGTATCTCATAGTGTGCCCTGCTCAGCACTGAAGAAAACTCCTTCTTTCTTCTCCTTCCTTTTCGCCCTGTGGACCCTCCAACAGGCGGCTGCCACCAGCAGCATGACAAAGCCAACTATGAGCAGCACCAGGGACACGACTTTGGTTTGAAGCAACGTGTTGAAGGTAAAGGTGACACCTGTGCCTGCCATGCCTATCACCAGGGAGATGACTCCGAAGGGAAACACACAGCGGTACCAGGACTTTTCTGTGCCTCCTGTGGCCTGTGTCAGCCGCTCCAGGGTCGAGAGGTTCTCTGGGGTTTTCGAGGCATTTGAGGGTGCTCTTCCATCATGGGGCAGGTTGGCGTCAGGGTCCAGTGAGGGCAGCTGTGCACTGGCTGGAGGCTGACAGGGCAGATGTCCAGATGAGCAGCCCATTTCTCAGCCAGGTGAGGAGTGAACAGTTAGGAACAGCCAGGTGAGGAGTGAACAGTTAAGAACCACTGCTGCTGCTGCTGCTGATGCTGCTGCTTATGGGGAAGATTCCTCTGCTGGCGCGCTTGCCTTCCTCTACTATCTTTGTCAGCGGGACGCATTTGCCTAAGAGGAAAAAGAGATTCAAAAGAGATGGATTTAGAATGAGTGAAGAAAAGATGAGAGTGAAACACACAGAGGCTGTAAAGGGAAGAAAGAAGATAGGAGAGAGGGAAGGAAAGTATTAGCATCATGCCCGAGGAAAAGGAGACTCACACTCGCACTCCTTCTCTGTGTGGCTGTATTTGTGGTGATAGTGCGTGTGTCTGCTCTGCTCATCTGACAGCACATTGTATGTTTTCTAGTTGAGCCGAGTGGAGTATAAGGAGCCAAGAGGAGGGTGGGGCTAATGAGAGCAGAGAGGTCTTAGATTCCTGATTGGTTGATTTGCTGCTATGACATCATATGTGGCACGGAGACGGCTAAACATAATACTGAGCTGTGATGCTTATATCCACCACCTACACTCCCACAATCTCCCTTCCTATCTGCCTATATCTTAGTAGTCTCATCTGTCTGAGTTCTTCCTTACTTAAGGGAAAAAAACAAATTCAGAGAGCACTGTAATTTCAGCATATTTCAACCTTTCATCCGGACTACGTTATCCATCTCCATGTATTATGGACTGTCTGCTTTTGTGTCTCTATCTGTCTGGCATTTAATTTGCTCCTGTTTTGTCACTGTTGTGTGTAGTAGAAAGGAGTTCATATTGATAGGTCATATCGTTAGGATTTGTACCAGTAAGATTTAATAACTTTGAGTATGAGTGTAATATATGGAATTTATTATGGCTTTAATGGAAAATAATAAAGTCTAGTTAGATATGAATTCTAAACTTGATACATTCATTTTTATTATGAATATGCCTTCATTTGTGCATTCTTTGCTCTCACACATGCTAATAAATAAGGGAATTTTATATATGAAAATGCAATAACAATGAGGCATAAGTAAAACTGAGTTTGAATGCTGTTGTCAAATCTTGCAATATAAACATCTTAAATTCAACATTTTTTTTTAAAACAGTTGCCTTTTTTTTAAATCATTGAAAGAGGGTAAAAGATCCGAAACATCACTGTGGTATTGACTATATAGTGTTTCACTGGAGTGTACGCACAACCCACTACGCATATCTTTGCCAATATCAAAAGCATCTTCAGCTTTTGCTTGCGTGCTTAAGTGCTCTCCTGTCCTCTATGATGTAATATGAAGTCAGTGGAGTAGGAGGCAGAGGAAGGAGAGTGTGCTAATGTGATAAAAATGAAATAATACTAATAATGGATTTTTTTGTGTGCCAGAAAGCTAGAGAGAGTGAGAGAGAAAGATAAAGTGTGTGTGTGAGAGAGAGGGAGAAAGAGAGCAATCAAAACCAAGGGGGGACCTTGACATCCACAATGATCAATGATCGGATTTATAGTCGGTTGCTCAGTTCATATTTTCCAGGGTTTCCATTGCTATGAATATGATGAGCTTGATGGTTATGCTTTCCCTTATTAATAAGTGCATAGTATTGATTCTGTGACAAGATCCTAGGCTACCCCTCCTTAGAGGCATAATTGTATTAACCTTCAATAGCATAGGACAAGAAGAGAGAAGAAGGGACAGAAGTGCTCACCAGAGAACAGATGCCATATGTCTCTGCTTGCTGTGATTCTCCTCCTCCCCAGTGACTCAGTGATGCCACTGGCAGGCTGGGCACATAGGAACAGGCTTTAGTATTTATCAGAACCTCGCCCACAGACCTCAGTGGGTGCCTGGCTCCACCTGTCACCCCGTCTGGTATTGGCCATGCCAGCTAACCAGCCACCCACTGGAAGCCCAGGCGTCTGCCAAGCCTATAGTTACAAATAAACTGTTGTTAAGTTTTGGGAGATAAAGCTTGCTGTCACACCTTTACACTGCGTCTTAACAGGATCATATACCGTAGATACACACACCTTATTTTTTTGTGGGTCAAATTTGAATTGTCTAAGCTCAGCTCAAGTTGCAGCACCTAATTGGTCGGAATCACCTGCAGTATATGGGTGTCTTTCATTCCTGTCATTCGGGACTTACTGCTCTTAGAGACAAGCTAGACAGAGAAAGACTAAATGATGAGATAGAATGACAAGGAGCTAAGTCTTATGAATTTATTTATTTCTAATCTTATACTGTCCAATATGAATGCAGCAGCAGCATGTTAACTACACTTGGTTATATGACTGATTACCATAGCAATAGAAATCAGTAATATTATCACTTCAAGCAGAACTGAAGAATGGTCTGAGAGGGCTGTGTCATAGGGGCAGCATCATCACAGCTGTGCACAATCGCTGAAGCACTACTTGATCCGCCAGACAGAACCTGATATTAGCATTACATGGAACACAGCAGCCTAAATTAATGGTCAAACCCCTGTCTCTAGAAGCTGAAGCAGCACGAGCTCCAGCCTGGCCCTTTTTTGATCAGCATTTCCAACACTAGCTTCTTGCTCATGGGCCCCTTAAAACTTAACCTATGTGCTTCTGGCATCAGTAAGTCATACTGCAACTCTTAATTTCTGTAATTTAATCTCCTATTTACTGTTCATGTTGTCATTCATTTTGTTTGTCTTTGACTGTCTCAAACCATTATGCATGTATTAACCCAGTTATTGATTGTACACATGTACAGTATTCAATCATGGCTTTATGCAAAATCTTATTATGAGTAAAATTTTCCTTCAAAACGATGATATAGATATGGATAACATATAAAGTAATAGTTCAATAGTTTTTTTGTGCTTACGAGAAGTAATGATGCCCAGCCTCAGCTAAATATGAACTGCAAATATGATGCAATGATGGCACAATTAATTTATTATAAAAAATTCATAGCTATATTATGATGGATATTATAAATAAGACCAATAGCTTTAGAGATTATGGAAGAGGACAGACCAGGAGAGACAGAAAGAAACTATTTCAATTTTTTTTTTTTTGCTTTAATATTTTTTTTTTTCGTCCCACACAGGTCTAGTTATGAGAAAAAAAATTGGAATGTGACAGATCATCCCACACAGCTCTATTTCGGGTAATTGCCCTGTCCACTGTAAAAGACCTTGGGTTAGATTGTTTGCTTGCCGGTGATTTTTCATTTCCAATGAAGGGTTGGACAGATGGAGGCTTAATTTATGCTATAAATGGATTAATTCACTTGAATTAAAATAAGTAGACAATTTAGACATTTAGACTTTATAAATTGTTAACAATTGGTCTTATTGTCTACAATCATAATTCTGATGTACCTCAGCAGTATAAAGAACACATAGAAGCCAGCTATTGTTTGTTTAATAGATATTATTTGTGATTAATAATATAAGGGGCTGAGAATTCACTCTGTGAAAGCTGAAGATGGTAGATATCTTACGGCAACTTTTCTTTTAATCTGGCACACTGGCGCCTAAATAAACAGCCAGCATATTTAATGGCTAATTAAGCCTGGATAATGGATGATGAATGTCATGGAAAAACAGTTTGTTCTGATTACAAAGAAGAGTCTAGCACATTTCTTTTAATTTAGTTCTTTAGAACGGTCATAAAAAATTTATGATGTCTATAACATAAAGCATTATCCTTATCTTTGAGACACATTGGAAAACAGTAAAACAATAAAGGATGAGGAAGGTAATGTGATACAAATTATACTTAAAATGCAATATTGCTTTCAATCATATGTACACTGGAAAATTGTTCCATCAGTCACTGACTGCTTATAGGGCATTGCAGACAAACTAAACTCACATTTCAACACAAACTTCACAGTACCTGAATAGTTTTGACCAGAATAGCTCAGAATAACCTATGTGGTCACCATGTGCTAGGTTAAGTACCAGACACATGTAGGATGGATATATGGAATTTTATATCACATTTCCCAAGAGAGCTCTGCAAAAGTTTTCAGAAAGAGATCTCTACATTAAAAAAATAATAATAATAAATTTTGCTTTACCCTGTCAGTGGCGTCTCAGTAGTTTTGATTTTGAACTAGTGATTTGGTTAAGGTTAAGAGTTCAAGTTCTATGGCAAGTACTCCATTACTGTCCTTTTTTTTTGTGTGTATGTGTACTTTACTTGAGTATTTTCCGGATGCAATTACTTCTACTCAATTCATTTTTCATGAAACTCATTTTAAATAGAGACTTTTACTTTTCAGCTGTCGATCACACAAAAATGCATTACTTTTCTAAACTAAACAAGCATTTACTCTGTGACCTTACTGTATATCACACCTGAGCCACAGTATATGTGGGAAAGATGGAAACAGAACAATTTCATAAGTCCAAGCAGGTCATTATAAAAGTGCAGATTGGTTCGTGCACCAAAGTGATTGCCGGTTACCTGGACAAAGGATACCACCCACTTGGTCTCTGTGCGGCAGGTTATTTTAGCTCCTTTTTCAAGCCTCTCGAAAGGGTGCACCTGTTAGGGTGAGTGATTAGAAGTGATCTAGCTAACTAGCTAACATACTGCTCAAATGAGTTGTGACCTTTTGGCCATTTAGTTTGTTTCATGCCAATAACAACTAAATTTCCTAGTATGCACAAGATAGCCTTTATTACAAAACTTTAATGTCTAGATGCAAATTATGCACACACAAAAGGGAGATTGATTGAGGGTTTTTTTGGTTGTTTTTTCTTTCCATGCAAAACAACACCACCATAAAACCCTGATTACCCCTCCACTTGCATTTCAAAGGCCAGACTCAGTGCTGCTCTTGTTCTCGGCACAATTTTCACGGCATGCAAAAGGTCACTTCCTGCGGGTACTTATTTGTCTATTTCTAGGCTACTTATTTGCCTGCTAACACAAAATAAGCTAAATGTGTATTGACCACCAGATGCCAGATACGTAAATCGATCTATAACATAAAAAATAGAACAATCCTACAGTTATAATGTATTGGCATATCACTCACGCCGGGACCTGGAGCTTATCCCAAGAGGCTTAGGGCACAAGGCAGGGTACACCCTGGACAGAGTGCCAATCCATCGCAGGGCACACACACATACTGTACATATACACACTCATTCACACACTACGGGCAATTTGGGAACGTCAATTAGCCTAACCTACATGTCTTTGGACTGTGGGAGGAAACCAGAGTACCCACCAAGCACGGGGAGAACCTTGTATCAAGTAAAAGCTGTTTCAAATAAAACATCTACCTAATGAATAAACATAAATGTCCATGTTCTGATGTTCTGTTTATCTCGGAAAGATAGAACAAATTTTTTTTATCACTGACTTTCTCTTCTTTGGCCCATGTTTTTCCATCATCCAATTATGCAGAGTAATGCAAAATCAAAGTAATGCAAAATCAAAGGCAGTGTCTTGCCATTTACCCATGCCTTGCAATAGATTAAACCCTGCATGACTGATGTGAAATGTGTCAGGCTGAATACTGATTCAGATCACTCTGAATGTAAAGGGTATACTGTTCAGCCAGAGTCATTACTCACATTTACTCTACCATTCTCACTTACATTTACTATTCTAAGACTTTAAATACACATCGCAGGAAAGAACGGCCTCTGTAAATTAGTATGTTTTATGTCAGTTGCATTGACATTATTAATAAAGACTGTCATGTTCATAAAAAGATCATCAAAACAAGAACGCCTCTAAATTTGACTATCACTGTCCATATATAATGACTGGGAAAAAATTTAATCAACCTCTTAAATGTAAGACAGTAATCAGAACAGATGGCAGTTTGACTTTTACAAAGCTTATCTGTGCACCATTAATCACAGACAGTGCATTTATTTATGTATTTAATTTATTTGTAATGTGTTTTAAAACTTAATCTTAATTACTAGAAATAAATAGGTGCTGCAGCAATCTGCTGATCTGAATGTTCAGCAAATCTCCAGGGGCATGAATAAGGAAGTTAAAGGTATACTTGATCCTGCTTCTCTTAAGAATACTTACTTCATCTATAATCGTAATAATAATAAGATTGTTTTATAGCAGGAATTAAATTTGGCATCCAGAAGTAGGGGCCAAAATGACCTTCTTAAATCAACCTACATAAGGAAGGGCGAATTTCCTCATTGCTAGAAAAAGAAATTTCAAATAATACAGTAGATAACTAAGAGGAAGCACACATACAGACTCACTATGGGAAAATAAAGAAACCATTGCAATCAAATATCTCTAATCATACCAGGGTTGATTAATTGCACATGACTGAAATGATTGCCTCTTCTTTCCACATCATTATTCAAGAGAGGGTTTAAAGAAAATCTATGCTCTCATTCCGTGCTTTAGTAAACGCAGCTCATTAATTACCAAACCAATGTTACATTATTATTTGTAAAACGCCAGAAATCATTGTAAACTAACCCAGCAAAGAAACATTATTGGTACCTAATTTTATAGCACCCTGATATTACAATCAAGCAAATACTTTAAGATGAATAGTGACATTTTCACAAATATAATTATAAAAAAAAAAATGCCTGGACAATCACACTATGTTTTAGCCAAATGTGGTAACAGAAAGTGGTGTTTATGGAGACAAAAGGGATCACGTGAACAAGAAAAGTAGACATAACAAAATTATCATAAATGTTTAGCCCACAGATATTAGAGAGACTCATGCAGAGCTGCTGCACGACATCCTGGTAACATGGACTGATGTGAAAATCACAGGCTTTTTTGGGGTCATGTAGTGACTCATCAGGCTCAGTAGAACACCATGGATAAAGAGACTTTGTAGACAGGGCTTGATGGACTTCATGTCTTTTTTGAGACTTTTTGACCTTTTTTTCCCCTTCTGCTTTTAAAGCTACAACAGAGTGTAACAGAGTTTAACACTTAGAGATCTTTAGACTCGGTAATTGGCTATTTAAAGAAGGCAAGCTTTAATTATGTACTGTATATATTTTATTTGCAGCACTTAATTAAAATGTAATTATGTAGATACAATATGAAATGTTCAAGATAACAAAAGTTACATAAATAAAAAAAGTGGTTAAATGAAACTAGTTGTATAGTATGGGAACAGATTTGGAAAGGCACACTTCAGAGTTGGGTTTGAGCAAAGCAAAATGGCTCACAGCTCCATCCAGTGGCAGAAACATATCAAGAAAAAAGGTTGTCACACATCCGTGACTTAAGAGCTCGCACTCGCTCTCTCTCTATAGACAGTATGCACAATATTGCACAAAATGTCTCCCCTAACCCTAACCCTTTCCATATATGTATATACATATAGCCCATCTGCATATGTGGTTAATTTATTGTCTAATATTGCACTTTTTTTTTATCTTATCTTATTTTACTGTATCTTATCTTATCATATCTAATCTTAGGTATCTATAATCCTAACAACATGTACCAGTCCTAATAAATTTTAACTAAACATCAAGGTATAATAAAATAACCTTAGGTGTTTTAAAAGGTTTAGGGAAAAAAACATGCCTTCATTACTTCAGTGCCAACTTGAACAAAATCTGGTTTACGGCAAGTCTCAAGAAATGTTCATTAAACCCATTATTTTTATGTGTTTTTTTTTTTATCAACAGATAATTTAAATTAAATTCATTAATTTTATTATTCCCTGAGTTTTCCTAAACAGAAATTTGTAACAAAATGAAAAATCAATTGTGCTCTAAGTGAAAAACTGAATGATTGTCCTAATAGTCATGCTCGAAGGGAAAACCATCATTACAACATTATCTTTAGTGCTTTATCTTTGTTGTTTGTAGGTCATAATGAACTTCCAGGTCTCCACCAGCTGAGACATCGCAATCTCATCTGGGAAGGCCTCCTCCACATCTAGAGGAACCTCAAGATTTTTGCGCTCCATATAGGGGGCCAACGTTTCTTTAATGCTGAGGAAGAGAAAAATAAATCAGTTTATCAAACATGTTAGTCTAGTTTGATAAACTTATTGATTATTGAAACTGAAACTATCAGCTAGTCTAGTAGCTGATGTCTACTAGATCCATCTCAAGTTCTCACCTCCAGGACGGGTTGTAGGTGTCAGTTGCTCTCTGGCTTTTCAAATTCAGCAACAGGAACTCGTGCATTTCAAGAAACCAGGTATCCCCAGAGCTCTTAGACAAGAAGTTAATCAGGAGGTTTTTCTCCTTTTCCCCTAGTACCTGTTGATAACTGGCTGGGATCCCTAAGAATGGATCCTGAGTAGAAAGAGAAAATGTATGAAAAGAGATCATTTGATATACCTATGTTTCATCTGATAAGGGGAATTTATTTCTAATATATGCTACTATTATTTTGTATTATGTGAAAAAAGTGACTTATTACCCTCTTAAGGCGAAGCATATGCTCAGACTTGATTGAGGTAAGGAGTTGCCAAAGAGCCACACAGTGCTTCAGACTACATCTGCCCAGAGCCTTCACACACCATAATGGAAGAAAAAACACAGTGTCTCAGATAAAACATTAAAACACGCACTGATACAAATTATGGATTACTTATCACACATCTTATGTTGTAATAAATTATTTTTATTGTTATTGATTACTTCCATAAACTCTGACTCACTTTAAGAATATGAGGGGCAGTCTGATTCTCCATATGTAGTCTTTTCTCCAGGTACTCCTCCAGGTACATGTGCTCATCTCCTCCAGTCATAGCCAGAAAGTCTAGAGCAACTTCCACGGCTGAAAGGGTCTCACAGACGTCACTGGGAGACTGCAGCTCTGATATCAGGCCAGTAGAGCTTAAAGAGGTCAGGGGTTCCTAACAATTACACACAAAAGCTCTAATGTTAGTGCCATAGAAATTGGGGGGAAAAAAAAATGTTGGTAACACATTAAGCTTTAGAATTTCAACATACTATACTGTACATTGAACAATCCACATGGGGTTATTATCAAGAGTTTAGTAGACACTTTTGTTTTATGGCTGCTACCATCTACAGACTTTTAATAGCTAATGTCTATGATAAAAGTTATATACAGTATGTTTTAACACCTGATTATTTTCTCTTGAGGATCGATAACTGAAAGAGATTTGAAATCCATGTGTGTTTCTTACCTGAGCCACTTTTTCTCTAATTTCTTTGAATATATTCTCATAATTGCGTTCTTGTCTGCTGACCAGAGTGGGAATTCCCTGTAATAAAAATTATCATATGCAGTGGTTAAGGCACTGGACTACGGTTCAGAAGGTCCCAGGTTCAAATCCCACAACCACCAGGTTGTCCCTGTTGGGCCCTTGAGTAAGGCCATTATCCCTCAACTACTCAGATGTACAATGAGATAAAAAAATTAAGTCGCTCTGGATAAGGGTGTCTGCCAAATGCCATAATGTAAATGAATACTTCATATTGGTAGATGTTACAACACACTACATTATAATATGACATGCAGTACCCCATTATTTTTCCTCTTCTTCTTACTGTATTACAGTCAGTCTGATGATTCAAATAAGTATTCATCACATATTCCTACTGTTCACTTACAGCCAGTGTGATTTGGGGTTTGCCTTGTAAGAAGCGGGTGAAGACCTGTTGCTGGATCTTAGGTAGGTCGTATTCAGATACCGTCTCTTGGCCACGCTCCATACTGTACTGGCAGTTAGACAGCACCAAGGGAAGCAGGTCTCTGTCCACCTCGTACCGGATCACATGCAGATCACTCACTTCTGCAAGGCTTACCACATATCTGTGTAGAAGGACAAGCTTTTAATATCATTTATATTAAAATGACTATATTCTAAAGTAGAAAATCATACTAAAAAGTGCAGTTACCTGTTACTCTCCCCTGTGTGTTGGCTGGCTTCACTGACCAGCTGGTTATGCAGAGAGACAAGGTAGCTGAGAAGTGCAGTAGCACACAGCCCTGCTCCCTGCCTCCGAGGAATCAGCACTTGCAACTCGCTGCCCTCATCAAGATCCACACTGCAGTAATTTCCTGGTACACTCACCTCATCTAAACAGATACACCAAACACTTGACTACAGATGACTTTTTATAACTTTGTGTAGGAGTCTTAGTCTGTGCATGTAGGTGTGAGAGTAAGGATACTCAGTGAACTGTTGTCTCTAAATAATACATGTGTAACACTCACAGTTGGCCAAGGACATCCGCAGCTGATTCCATGAACTCAGGAAAATTTGAATGCGCTTCTCGTACCAGCTCTTCACAGATCCTAGTGAAGCACAAAGTGATATATTTACAGACAGACTGGCAAAATTTGAAATTGATTCCTGAATGCGTCTAAAACTCTTCAAACATCAAGCTGTGTTTCTTTGTTTCTAATGTGTGAAAATGTAACTTACCAGATGGTTGTTTATTAATAAAATCCTTTATTGTTCCACAGATCAAATCAGGAACATTCTGAAACTTCTTAACTAGATTTCTCTGCAGAGCCAGTATGTCTGGAAGGAAGCTGACCTGCCGGAATTCAGGCTCCTTCACAGCAAAACAGAGAAAAGAATCTTTGTCAAAAAAAACTACAGCTAATTTCCACACCAGAGACAAAGAATTGGACTAAAGAAGCACTGAAATGAAGATGCAAATAACCTTCTGTAGAAACTTCCATAGCAGAGGGAAGTAATCTTTGCCGTCGTTCTGCTCAACGATGTGTGTGAGGCTAAGTAGAGAGCCCTTCTCCCTGCAGCTCCATACAGCAGAACTGTGGAGTACTGACTGCTGGGGCAGGGAGGACAGAAACATGCGCGGATCTCCGTACATCAGCTTCAGGATGGGATCAGATGAAACACGGGCATCACCCCTCATGGTGTCATTCACCTTTACAAGCTTACGTTCCAGTTTCTATAAGTCCAGCATATAAAAAAATCCTAGGATTTAGCTTTCAAGACCATAATGCAAATATAAAAGGTTAAACATAAGATGTGTGATGTGAGTGGCATATTCATAACTTGTGCATGAAGGAGTTTGCACTGTAAAACATGGTGTTCATAGCAGCTAATTCATTTGCAATGCTTAAAAAAAATACAATATGTATTACATTTGTTATGCATTATTTCACAGATTGTTCCATGTCTAATGATGCACCAACTTACACCCGTTCTTACTTAGTGGACGACTGACAATTTATATTAAAACTGGACAGTATTTTAGTGTAGAATTTGCTCGACAGAAAAATTCTACTCTAGGGTACAGTATATATTTTATAAGAAAATAACAACACCCTTGTGCTACTCAATCAACACCGAGTTCAAAACACAAGGTGGCCTAAAAGTCTGAATCCACAGAGATTTTATATCATATCATATTGAACATTGATATATTTCTTTTATTTCCCAAAATCCCTTTAAAATTAATAATGGAAGATTGAATGGAACCAGACCTAACACAACTGAGGTCATCTGAAGTCACCAATATCTTGGAATTGGCCCAGAACAATCACTGCACTAAAGAAAGAAATCATCTCTCAAACATCAGTTCTCATACTGTAAGAAGTACTCAGTGTTCGTGTATTGAGTGCATACTCAGGTACCAGAAGATCAGTGGACATCAAGTTGAGCATTTGCTGTTATTTTTTTAGTTTAAATATATAATTGCATATGGGGCAGAACGGTGGTGTAGCTGTTAGCACTGTAGCCTTGCACCTCCAGGGTCAAGGGTTCGAATCCTGCCTTCGGGTCTGTGTGCGGGTCTGAGTTCTCCCCGCTTGGTGGGTTTCCTCAAGCTGCTCTGGTTTCCACTCACAGTCCAAAGACATGCAGATTAGGAGACCTGGGGTTTATAAATTGCTCATAGTGTGTGTGTGTGTGTGTGTGTGTGTGTGTGTGCTTGTATTTGTTATCCTGCAATGGATTGGTATCCTATCCAGGTTGTACCCCACCTTGTACCCCGAGTCCCCGGGGATAGGTTCCAGGCCCCCCGCAACCAAGTACAGGATAAGCAGTATAGATGGATCCAGAATTTTGGGTCACTCTTCAGGTGAAAATTTTTCATTATTCATAACCAAATTAGCAATATACCAGTAAATATATTTACAGTCACAAGTGAATAAAAACACATCACTTCAAAATTCAATATACTGCATATCTCTTTGTAAAAAGACTAGTGTCCCATTGTTGTGTAAAAAATCAGGGCTTGCCTTCAATTTGGGAGTAATGACATTATGAGCCATGGTGATCTCCCAGGCATTCCTGGCTTCCTTTGTTGAGAGGATATTATCATAGCCAGCAGGCCCTACACAAAGGACATCATTATTTTTCGACAGGTTAATAAAGAACTTAATTTCTTGCAATCATTATCTCATATGGCAAGTCTTACATTGAACGTTCTGAGGAGGCTCTAGGGCCCAGCTGAGCATCAAGTGTACAGTAGTCACTGTGTCATCAATGCCTTTACCCAAAGCCCTGCCCAGATGCTCCAAATCCTTCATCAGATGGTTTATTAAAAACCCACAGGGATCCTGTACTGGAGGTTGGATGATCCGTGCGATATACTGGGACTTTATGGCAAAGGGAAAATATGCAGACATTTTTAGTGTAATTATGAGGAATTAATGGGAATTATAAATGACATTAGGTTAAATCAATGCAGTCCATTAGCGAATATACCTGAGACTGTTCTGATGCTCCAAGCAGCATGGCCATATGGGTAATCATTCTGATTAATGTAAAAGGAGTCAAAGACATGCTTTTTGTATCCAGTGCATCTGGATTATCTCTTCTCTGTGGGGCTCCTAGAATGTGGCCTGTCTGGGACCGATCCCCTCTAAAAAGATTTACTAGTGTGAGATGTTCATTTTCATGTTTAACTAAAATCTAATTGCTTTATTTTACATTTGCATTATATAAGTTTCGTCTACATTCATTAGATGACTCACTCTTGACGCATTTTATTGAAACCTTGCACTGGTTGATGATTGAGTCCTCCCACAGGTGCTCCACACTCCAAACATCTCCCCATCCGAGTAGGCTTGCCACACTACAGAAGACAGCAATTTAGAGAAATGACATTATAAAATAACATTACTAGAAATGAATGAAAGAATATTTTTAAAGGATGTTACAGCCCAAACTAAGGAAAAAGAGCATACACAAATAAAACTTTAAGATTACATGTGATCCAGATCCATAATAACAAATTGGCAAAATGGCAAAATAACAAAGAACAACCAATGAGCTGACAGAAATATATATGCAATAGAGTTATATACTGCATCAACTGATCAGTCATAACATTACAGCCCAAAACGTTATGCCCAGTATTGTGTATTGTAGCTTCCCCTTTTGCCACCTGGGCAGCTCTGGCCCCCCGGGTCATGACACCGCAAGACATCACAAGACATCCAGATAGTGTGCTGTGGTTTCTGGCAACAGGATGTTGGCACCAGATCATTTGGGTGCTGTGGGTTGGTTGCAGTGTGGGGTCTACATTGACCAGACTTGTTTGGTCAGTGCATCAACTAAATTGAATACTTTGCCTACTGGGTCCCAGGGCATTGGTGGTTTCTTTCCTGCCATGCAGAATGTCTGTATTCAAATCACAGCCAATGCCCAAACCCCTGCTACTGGATGAAGTGCCAGTCCCAAGCCTGGATAAAATGGGAGGGTTGCTTCAGGAAGGGCATCCAGCGTAATACCTGTGCCAAGCTTGTGTGTGGATCGGATGGTCCACTGTGGCGACCCCTTGCTGGGAGTAGCCTAAAAGACCAACAACAACTTTGGCTACTGGGTCCCATGCATGGTGGGATGTTATGCACTGGGTGTTCTTTCTGTCTAGGCCAACAGTGACTTTTTTTCCAGTGAGTTTTGCTGCATTGATTTTTATGTTTGGACTGGAGGGGCTGGCCTTTGGTTCCAGCTGGCACAAATGAGTCTTGGTTGCCCATGGTCCTATCACCAGTTTATTGGTACATACTTGATAATCAATGTTAATGTGTTAATGTTATGGCTAATATGTGTACTAAGTATGCCTACATTTATTTGCATTTACATTTTGAATAACTCACAAATTTGGCCATCGGCAGCAGAAGGCCTTATAAAACAATAGTAGATGTTTACATTTTTTTAGTGAATGTGTCATTGTTTTCTGAGGAAGTAAAATTTCAGTTAAATTAGTTAACAAAACCAGAAACAATCATTCCACTGTTGTGGCACAAACTGTATGTTTGTATGTTTAAAGAATAATTTCAAATAATATTTGTCAGTTGATCAGTAAGTAAATAATACCGATGTCATATGGCACCAGGACAAACTATAAATTAAATTTTACAAATAATATTATTTAAATTGACAAAAAAAAATCTAAAAAAATTAAATTAAATTGTTACATTTGAAACACTCAACACTCAACACTAGGCTATTACCTCTAATAACTTAAAGCAGTTAAACTGCTTCAATGTCACTACAAGGTTATGGAACACCACCGTATCTTAAAAAAAAGACAGCCACAGCTTACCTTGTCCACGACACACGGGTGACCATTGGGACAGGCTATGAAAGGGTAAAGAAAACAGTTTTAAATCTCCAAAATAATATAAAGACTAGGAAGTTCAACATAACCAGAAAATTTCTTAATATATTGCACAGTTTAAATCATTTTAATTGTGTAAGACCCCTCAAAAATTATTTTCTCAAAGAGCTAAATTGTTTGTACTACTTACTATACCAAGTGTAACCAAGAGCCTTCTTTGCTGTGGCCAACATATCTTCAGGCATTGTGGGTATAAACGCCATCTGTACAAAATGACAAAATGGAAACATAATTACATTGCTGAAAGCGAATATATTGCAAAAATCTAATTTCAGAGTTTACTGCAATAGTTTATTAAGGGAAACAGTATGACGTGTACCTGCATGGTAGCAGGGGACAATGCCAGTTGTACAAGGGGAGCCAAGACACCCCCAATCCCACACAAGAGTACAGCCTTTAGATGGATGCTCAGCTCTGTGAGGATGAGTGAGGTGTTTGACTGATTCCTGTCAACACTTAGGTTGCCAAGCCTGTTGTTTACCAGAGTTTCAGCAAACACCTTCATCTCTGGGGTGAAATATTGTAAGCCATGGATGTAATCCTCAAGAGCTTGGCGTTGCTACGAACAATAACACAGCTGATTACTCTACATGAAATTTAGGTATTGTGGATGTGCTAGATTTTCTACTTATGATATGACACAAAATACAAAAACCACAAACCTCTGGTTTGGGATGAAGGACTTGGTTGGCTGCTTTAAATAAACTGGTAACTTCTTGGAAAAGGGCCAGAAGGATATAAAAGGCTTTTCTTTTTGGAGTACAAGTACACATCTATATATATAAATGAATGATAAAGTATACAGTATATCAAATTAGAGCCAAGTCCCATTTAAAGAAATAAAAAACAAACCAAAAAGGAGAGAAACAAATACCTCAATGGCTTCATCTATGATTTGTGCTTTACCCTCAATTACAGCCTTTGCAACTGACTCACGTACAGTTTTATAATCTTGACCATACACAAGGTACTGGTCCACATGGCCCTCATTTTCTTCCTAAAATACATGACGGTTTCAGCATTTTAGTTAATTTAATTTGAGAAAAAAAGCTGAAAAAAGCAGAACTGGTTCAGCGATTTCACGTATACTTTACATGATAGATATTTACAGCTACCTGCTGTATGATTTCTTGTGGAAAGAGCCATTGGAACTTAGCGTCCTTTTGCATTCCCCGAGCAGCTTCAACTCCCTGCAAGCTGCAAATCTTTCTGATCAGGTACACCCTATACCAGTCATTCTTGCTCTTTTGACAAAGCTCTATTACTGTGGCTAAGAATTCCTTCTGGTGTTTTTCCATGCTCCCTTTAGAAAGACATAAAACGACAAAAGGTGAGATTCACACATAATGGATAGTAATTTTCTCATCAACACACATACACTAGCTGTATAGAAGTTTTGTGGAACTAACCACTGCTTGGTAATGTGGTGAGCAGCTGAGCACCCATGTCTAAGCATATACGCAGCCTTGCAATCTGCTTCAAACTCTCTATGGAGATCTCCTCTGTGGCCACTCTGTCTGTGTGCAAAACACTGTGCAAGACACCCCTTCCCTCGTGCAGACATGCCCTCTCCTTTTCCATACAGCTCAACTGCTTTTTCTCAAACATAGAATCCTGAAAAAAAAGAGAGTGCTGAAAAAGTTGCTGTAAATTATCAATGTTTTGTTTATTTATAAAATATCACATTGTTAAAGTGTTTTATTCTTCTTACACTGTAGTACAAATAAAGTTGTATTTATATTTAGATATAAATATATTATCAGTGTTCTTACCTCAAAGCAATTGACGTACAAAGCATACAGTTCAGTTTTATCAGTGCCATCCAGAATTTTGCTCAGTAAAATATTCGTTAAGTGCTGTTCAAGGTATTCTTTTACCTCGTTAAAGCTGAAAAAATATGCATATTACACATGTATGAAATTTTTTATTCAACAATATCTTATCTATGTATCAGACTGCTCAAAATATACCGTAATAAATCCCTAAAGAGAAGCGCTTTTGATGATGTAATGTGACAAGCAGCTGGGTACCACATAATCACTGAGCAAGAAGCACTGAGTAATTCATACATATGCATACACACCTGTATTTGAGCAGAAGTTTAAGCACCATAGACCTTATAACAGGATTTCTATCCACGCACTCGTTGAATGGTGACAGGGCTTTGGTGTGAATATGACTGTGTGCTGATATAGAGGGTGAGAAAAACATCTTACTATCATTTGCAGTATAAGACAGTAAGGTATTTTATGTCTGATTTTTGTCCTTTAATTTTAGCTTATTTAAATTCCTATTTATTTATTTATTTATTTATTTGAACCACCTAAACACTTGGTGAAGTTGAAGTAGAAGATCTTACAGTAGAAATCACAACTATGTATAATAGCGCGATAAGAACATTTCCATACACACAATGTGATAAGAATTTACAGCAATGGAACTAAACAGCAGTTATAGTGATAGGAAATCCACTGGTTAGTGAGACTAATCAGAAAATGCTTTAATTTCCTAGGAAGCATAAAGATCGGACGTTGGAGCAATGGAAAAACGTTATGCGGTCAGATGAGTCCAGACTGTATCTATCTATCTATCTATCTATCTATCTATCTATTAAGACAACACATCCCATATATTGTAGTTATCCATGTGCTGGCAAAATATTACTAATTAACTGAAAAACTAGTAAAAAACTGGTTATGAGACAATAGTATTTGGCTTCTGGAGCCATGGCCATGACCTAAACCCAATGGAAAATTGTTGGACAATGGTGAAGGATGCAGTAGCCATCAAGAAACCATCTTCTGTACATGATCATTCGAAAGCAATCGAACAGGCGTTTTATCTACATACTGTATGCAACAATTAACACAGGAGTAAAGGCATTCAGTCATACAAGATACTGTAGCTTACCATGAGATAAGGAATCTGGCTTTGCCTCAACCATTAGGAAAGACAACAGGTGTAGAATGACAGCTCTGGATGGAGGGGAATTGTCCTTAAAACAAACTGTGGACACTACCTCTATAAAAAAGGCGTTGCACCGTTGTCTGAACTGGGCATTTAATTTGAGACATGCTCTGCAAAATCATAATACATAAATAATTACAAGTTCACAAGTAAGTGATCTTATGCTATTTAAGCAAAATAAAACTACTAGTGTATTAGGGCACAAGTGTAGAAACAGACAAGACTCACCGGTACTCCTCAGAGACTTTTTGCTCAAAGTCATCTGGCACAGGTTGGGTACACATGGCACAGTACATCTGTCCTGGAATGAGCCACCTTCTAATGCAAGACTGGCAGAAGACATGATTGCATGGTAGTTCCACAGGGTCTTGAGGTTCTACCCTACATACAGGGCATGTCTGGAGGCCAAACCTTTGATGCACAATGGTTTAACATATTAAAATTTGAATAAAAAAGACCGAATAGATCATAGGAGCTTTAATGGGGTCTTACCTAAATAGTAAATCACTTGCACTTTCCTTGCAGGATCTGAGTACGTCAATGACAGCCAGAAAGGTTTTCTCCAATTTCATGTCCGAGCTTTTCTCAAGTACCTGTGAAAAAAAAGAAGAAATTAAATCTAACTCAGTGGTGCTACATAAAAATCTTATGGGTTACTTTTCAATTATTATAGTGAAATGTCTTATTTTATTACAACTAATAATTGTAATATGTTGTAATATAAAATGAGTCACAGTTTGTACAGTGGGCAGATTAAGGCACTGGTGGCACAAACGGTTAAGGCTCAGGGTTCCTGATTGGAAGGTTGCGGGTTCAAGGCCATCCTGCCACCGTTAAATGCTTGAGCAAGTCCCTTAACACTGTCTGCTCCTATCCTGGCTGACCCTGTGCTCTGACACTAGTTTCCTAACAGGAATATGTGAAAAAATCATTTCACTGTGCTGTAAGTTATATGTGACAAATAATTGAATCCTAGAATGTCTTTTCATGTGTCACTACATCATACATGGTTGAGCCAGGATGGGACTTGGACAACACTGCTGTTGGTTTAAGTAGAACATACAGAAGGAGATTTATCGTTATATAATATTTTGCAGTTATAAATATAGCTTGGTGCTTACTCTAATTACTTTTTCACATTATCACCACAAGAAATAAGTGAGAAATGTTTTGCTGTGTATGTGTGTTCTGCTGGCGGCAAGGTGGTGTAGTGGTTAGCACTGTTGCCTTGCACCACCATGGTCCGGGTTTGATTCTTGGCCAGGGTTGATTTCCTTCTCTATGTACAGAGTTTGCATGTTCTCCCCTTGGTGGATTAGGTGCAGATTAGGTTAACTGGCATTAAATTTTGAATTTTTTTCTTAATTTTTTTCTCCTTCTTCCCACCATCTACAGTAGCAGACTATTGTTCCCCAGCTTGCTTTTACCCCTAGTGTATGAGTGTCTGTGTGTGTGTGCCCTGTGATGGATATGCACGCTGTCCAGGGTGTACCCCGCCTCATGCCCCAAGTCTCCTGGGATAGGCTCCAGGCCCCCTGTGACCCTGAATAAGACGGTATAGACGATGAGTGAGTAAGTGAGTGAGTGTGTTCTGCTTATATAAAAGCAGTTTGCATCCTCACCCTCCCGAGGTTTCGAGAGCAATCCATAACCAGTGGTTTTAGCCTCTCATCTTCAGCCTCAATATCCAACAATATGTGCTCTACAAACAGAGCCAGGGTGAAGACACGTCTCCATCGATTCCTGGCACACACATTATATGCGTTTTAAGAACAAGTAATATAAGAAGAACATGGAAATATTTGTAATTGTACTACTAATTATATAGCGCAATGACTCATAAAAACCATAAAAAGATTAAAAAGCAACATTGTTTTAGGAATAATCTAATTTAATTCCCTACATTAATCTAATCTTCCGTTCACACAGACAGCACTAGGCCAAGGAAACTACTGAACTATGCAATGAATCACCATAAATGTGAATGAAATCTTATCACTGGAGAACAAAGCAAAGTGCAAATTGAAAGAGATTGTTTTGTTGAAGCTTACTGGATGAGCTTCACCATTTCACGACTCCTCTCCCCATACTGCTTAAGGCTCTGTTCAGAACACACCACTTCAATAGGGACTTGAAGTTTCATCACTTGCTTCAGCCAGAGTTTAGGGCTAAAGTCTTGGTTTAAGTCCTGGGGATCTAGGTGCTCGAGACAGGCAAGAGCACCATACATATCTGAAACCTAAAAATATGCACACATATGTCAAATTAATAAGCCTGAAAGTCTCTCCAAACAAATTTTCAACACCAATAATATATTATAAGTTGTTTTACGGCTTATAGAAAACGCATGATAACACAAAATTATCAGCTGGTATTGATACAGTTATATATTACAAATAGAAGAACAACTACATATAAAACTTCAACACAGTAAAGAAGCTTTCTAATAAAATATAAACCATTACAGAGATCCTAGTGAGAAACTGAAACTAGATACTTAAAATAATAGTACCATCTCAGCTCTCTGCATCACGTGTGGATTTCCCTGTAAGCACATGACCACCTGTGGCAGGATTGATATCATCCTCGAGAAATTCTGCAGTCGTTTCCGGAATTCATGATACGCGGTGTGGACGAGTGGCAAGGAGAGTTCAGTTTCCAGTGGGCTGCCTCGCCTCCTGCACACCTCATTTACACAGCTCATCATGGCAGTGCACAGCGACTAGAACGAACAAATCAACAATTATGATGTTAGATCACATAAGAACAAGGAAACAAACAATATTAAACCAAACTACTGAAATAGCTTACTTGTTGTTCAGCAACGTTTGAAACTTTCATTGTTAATGCAACAAAATCTTCAAGATATCTTTGGAAAAATTCTTTCTGCATCTTTTTGTCCACCGTTGCAAAATATTCGCCTAGTACAGTCCGCTTGAAGACCTCCTCAAACTGCTTATGGGATTGATCTAAGGTGGAAAAAAGTTCTGTTTACAATATTGTTAATCATACTGCCCCTATACCATACCATACCAACTTTATTTATAAAGCACTTTACAAACCCACACTGGACCAAAGTGCTGTACAGAATCAAAT
>JAOVVA010000054.1:17440122-17451916 GCA_028565275.1 Leiocassis micropogon
AAAGAAGCTTGATTTAACAACATCCCTAATCTGACTGTCAAACCTAAGATCCGCATCCACTTTGACACCTAAATTTGAGATGACTGGTTTTACATACTGGGACAAAGAACCCAGATCCACAAAAGGGTTCTCAGAGGATCCCCCAAAGACCATCACCTCTGTCTTTTTTTCATTAAGTTGTAAAAACTTACTATTACTATTACTATTACTCACCTTCCGCTTTATTAAAAACATCTGCTCAATCAAGAACCTTGAATTGAATAAAAATCATGAAGATACAGGTAGACTATAGGTAAAACAGAATATAGTAAACAGATTGTCCAATCTCATCTCAATTCTCATTAAGAGATAAAACATTTTTACACATGCAGAATTGCCACTCTCTGGAGTTTTTTTTTTTCTTTTTGTGTAAAGTTTCAGTGTAAACTTTAAAGCATGTGATGTGTGAAAAAAGCCCTGAAGATTAGTTGTTTCTGAAATACTCACACCAGCCCATCTGGTGCCGACAACCATGACATGATCATTCTGATATGTCACATGAACATTACGTATAGCCCTTGATCTGTATCTTCATGACTGGATTGGAATTTATATAAAAACATTCACCCTCTCTCTGTAAGGTGTGATCCCAGAGGTCATCTAACATATCTTTAATCCTCCAGCTGAAGGGCATAGCACAGGACATAGTTCTTCCTGCTGACATATGGCTTTGGATGTGGATGGTCTGTGACTTGGAGCTGTGCAAAAACAGGAAACTTTTTTTGTAAATTCAGAACAGTAATTATAAGAGGTATAGCAGTAATGCTTTTTTGTCATTATGACATTATACAATACAATACAAATTAAAGGAAACACTTACCCAGTTTGATCGTGTGGAATGTCCAGCAGTGTTTTGTGTTCAAATATGAGAAGCCACAGATTTTTCACTTCATCCTCGCTGTTAGTATCAAGCAAGTGATCCAAATTGCAGTTGCGGTCAATGACAGAAATCAGCTGTGCTAGCAAAGGAGTGACCACTGCCTGTACTCGACGCCACAGTGTGTGTCTATTAAGAAATATTCACAAAATAGTAGATGCATTAAATTTAAAACAATAGTGCACAATAAACATAAAATAGGAAGTGATCATAACTCTGCTCTTTAAAATTAAAAATCATAATTATAATGCATCAGAGCCACATAATGCTTATACTCCATAACAGTGGGTGCTTACTTAAAGGTTCCTCCCTCCTGGAGAGCCTCAATATTTGATGCTTCCCTTGACACCCAGGTTTTGGGCATATCTGCAATGTCCTCACGTGTTTTCAACAAGAGATGAAGGCGCTTTTTCAACGTCTTCATGAACTTAACTATTGCACAAAAGAAAACTTTCTTTAAGAAAATAAGGGACTTCCTCAGCAAAAATAAGAACTGGATAGAAAACAGACAAACCTTTTAGTGTGTCACTGTTGTCCAAGAGCGTAAGCAAAATGTCCACTCTTTTTGTACTTAGAGTTCCTTCATCTTCGAAATCCCTTAACATGCCCACAGAGCTCTGGACACAACTGCGCAGCAGGGCTGTTGTATCAAACTCCTTATACAATGTCTAAAACACAATCAGTGCTGATATAGCATTGAATATTGCTTAAACAAATAACGACTGCTATTTTTGACAATGATGCTATACGTACCAAATCTTCAGAATTTTCATCTATTAGAAAGAAAAACAGCAATTACAATTTATGAATCTATAAAAAAGATGTAAATAAATAAAAACTTTCATAATCAAATATTGATCCTAAATTTTATATGGAATAATACCAGAGGTTTCCACTGTAATGTCCTCAAAGAGCTCACAAATGGATACATTTCTCAGACTCTGGACATCTGATACAATCTCTTGGGAGTTTCTGAGGTCATCAATGTGCACTGACATCCAATGCCCTATAAAAACCCAAATACAAAAAAGACATCCATGATTGATTACTGACTATATAATACACTCACATAAGCGTCCATATTGTATGAATGCATACAATCATATTGTTTAAGTGGGAAATCATTCTGAGTAGCTACAACATTAACACAGGCATTGTAGTGTTTCACGTTGGTACTGTATGACAGTATTAGGAAGAACAGTGACACTTGGATACAAGGTGTACCCCACCTCATGCCAAGTTCCTTAGGATGCCCTTCAGGCCCACTGCAACCCTACTGTATACAAGAAAATAGGTACACTAAAACCTTGGATTCTGAATAACTTGGTCTGCGAGTGTTTTGCAAGACGAGCAATTGTTTTTTTTTATAAATGTTAACTCGATAAACGAGCGAGGTCTTGAAATACGAGTAGTACGTATAGGCTTTGTTTGCCGAGAGTCACGTGATCACAACTAAGCCAGTGGTTCTTCTCTCGCACGTGCTGTGGGATTGTGGGTAATCGTCTTCCATGAACGGTCTCTAGTGCATCACTTGTATAATCAACATCCATGGCCACGTGTTTACTAAAGAAGTGTGTGGGCGCGCACGTAAAGCATTTTTTAATTCTGTGTCCAAGTGTACTGACTGTACTTTAGCAACTGTACTGCAACAACAGCCCCCGTAAAGAAAAAGGTTAAAAAGGCAGTAGCAGTGCGGGAGATGAATCTGTTTAACGACAATGCAATGTCACATTTCCGAGAAATCCTCAAAAGGTGGCAAAAGCAAGTGTCATTAGGAACGTTCGTTGTTAAAGTCGCACAAAAAGAAAAAGATTCCAGTGAGCTGACAGAGACTAAGATCTGTCAGAAAGCAGTGATTCTTTTAGTGTGTGTGTGTGTGTATGTGTGTGTGTGTGTGCGTGTGTGTGTATGTGAAATTCATCCTTCTCCTCCTTCGTCTCACTCATACCAGCCACAATTCATTTCAAAGGTAAAGTGCAGGATAAATTGTTTTATTTTTACTTTATATTTTATATTAATCATTTTTATATGAATTTTTTTGGGTTGTTGAATGAATTATCCAATGAGTTTCCATTATTTCTTTAAAGCAAAGTCGCTTTGAAATAAGAGTCCTTTTGATTACAAGCACGCTTCCGAAACGAATTATGCTCGCAATTCAAGCTTTAACTGTATAGGTGGTAAATGGGTGGTTTTGTTTTTTGTCTTATTATTTTTTAAAGAAATTATTGCATGTTGTACATGAGACATGTTCTAGGAAAATAATCACCTTCAGAGAGGTCTGCATCATATCACCCCATCAGTGACAATTGTTCTAAAACAGCACGGTACATTGTGATTTACATATTCTAGCCCATCTTCAGAGCTCAATTTGATTATCAATTTGATTTCAAATCACAGAACCACTCATTGAAGTGCTTAAAAACCAGAAAACATGTTCCACCTGATACACTTATACAACATCTATTAACACTATTAGGTGAGTGTCTGAGAGAAATCCACCACCCTTTATAACATCTGGTTAGCAGTGGTCCTATGGTGTTCCCTTTACACTGATGGCAGGATGTTAACAAACTATGCATAGTCACAGATGATTAAAGTCAGGGTCCAGTCTACAATAAAAAAATGCTTAAGAACATATTTTATAGTCAGTAAAAAAAATAATTAACCTCCATGGAATCCAGTGTAGAAGGTTCCTCCCTCCATTCTTGGTAATTTGATGATGAAATACACAAACACCCTACAGTCCTCTACATGTTCTGATCGGATGATTTCATTCATGGAGGAGTACCTGCATGGAAACCCAGTTGTTTTTTGCCAATACACATTTTAATTACTATGCAATCAGTAGTAATGAGTATTAGGGACTGTACCACACACCTGGCAGATGCAAGAAGATTTGCACTTGCAGGATCCCCCCCAAAGTCCATTTGAACCAGAAGGATCTTGTCTGTGCACTGTGTTTCTAGGAATTGCCTGAAAAGACAAATAACAAACAAATTAAACACCACCAACAACAATAAAAATTATTTTTTTCTCCCGTGTGTATATGACCATAAGGGATATTGACAATAGTACGTGAACAAGAGAAATTATAGAGGTACAAATATATACCTTATTTTTCTGAGGAAGGAAAACTCAGTCTCAAATTGTTGAAGTAACAGGTGATCAATATTGTAAATCCCTGTTTTGTGCTCAAGCTCCTTGATATCTGAAGCTGTCAACAACCTTGAAAAAGTTGTAACCTTCACAAAGCACATATTACAATAGTGAATAATCTGCATCTTAAAAATAAAATTAAATACAGCACAAGAAAAGATGGGAATTCCTACCTCTGTAAAGATGTAATTGTTATGATGCCCCTTTGGAATATGAGAAACAATGAATTCTGCCAGAGAGTGGTGTTTTTGTTGCTCAAAATATATATTGAGCAGTTGCGCTGTCTCTACATCTGGCAAATCAGTATACTGCAACCTTACAACAGAATCTGGGGTGGCACAATTTAGTAAGACACGCTTAGCTTCCCTTAATAGGTTGTCTTGGATGTCTGCATCCTCAATGTCATCTCTTAGTTTCTCCACTACTTGCAGTATCACAGAAGAACAAGTATCTGAATGGTAACCAATGAAAACATCTTGAGGCATGTACTTGTGTGAAATAGAATGCTGATTTTTTGAAGCCACAAAATGTTTGACCCAGCTCTGCAGATGTTTGACAGTTTCTTTCTGATTACTCAGTAGGACACTGTTGATGTCAAGGTAATGTTTTTCAAGTCTGTTAATTAGTGGAATGGGAAACTGATTGTAAACCACTTCTTTCTCCTCAATAACAATAAGTCGAAAGTCTTTGTGCACACGGCACTTGACACGGTGTGTCCCAAGGCCAAGATCCACATATTTTTGACCACCCAGGAAAACATAGTACTGGTTTAACGCATCATACAGGCTCTCGTAAAGATTTTGAAGGTTTAAAAGCACAACAGTTTTGCCAGTTTCCATGCAGATCTTCACACGGTTGATATTCTTGCAGACTTGTGTGTACTCCTGGTCTTTGGGAAAACTTGAGCCAAAGATGATCTCCGGAGGATTGTTGTCCATGAAGATATTTTGCTGTAGAATTTGAAGGCCTGCAAAGTTCTTGGTAAGTATAAGAAGGTAGCGACAGTCCTCATTCTGGGCTTTGCCAGTGATGTTTTGCCTTACCAGATCAATAGTACTAAGGTCATCCAAGCAAGGTTTTATGTGAAGTGATTTGGCAAAGATTTTCAGAGCATCCACATTATCCAAGCCACTGAAATTTCTCAACACTGCATGAACAATTTCTTCTGAAGAAGGATTAGAATTTTTGGAAACACCATACAGCATCTTGATTAAGCTATAGTAATCACGTAAGCCAAAAAAACGTTTAGATTTAGGGCAGCAGATTTCATGGTAGGCAGCTGCCAAAGGCTCGAAGAGATGCTTTATGTTTTCTAGGACCACTGGTTGCAGAGAACAAATTCCTGTGGCTGTTTCAACTAGTTCAGTTTTATCTGGGTCGCCTCGGGACACAAAGATTCCCCTATTCATTTTGGCTGGATCCAAAGCCCAATTTGAGATGCCAATGAACCCAACCTTTTTATAGGGTAATGGTTCATCATCAATGCAACCTTCTTCCAGTAAGGGGTGAAGGGTTTTTAAAGGCATTTTGGGTGAGTCTTCAGCTAAGCCTATCTCATCTAGCACAACAACAGAGACATACTCTTTTAGATTTTTCCCCTCTTGAAAACGAGCACACTGCTTGAATGTATTAATAATTCCCTCTGCAGTTGAGTGAGGACTGCACTGGTAGGATGTTAGGTGAATCTGCTTCAATTTCCTGTACAGCTCAGAGTGTGCAGCTTGGCCTTGCATTGCATCTCCTACTAAGGTTTTTGACAGAGACTTTGAGCTCCCAGGCTTACCAACTAAGAATAGTGGAATTCGCAGTTCAATGCACACCACCATCATAAAGACATTTTCCTTCAATGCCTTATTTTTAGCAATTGTATCACCTAGGGGTACATCATGTAGAAGAAGATCCTGTATTTGGGAGATTTCTTGCATTACCTTTCTTTGTTTGACATAGCTCGGGAAATAACTCCCAAGTATTGACCAAAATTGCTCTCTCTTTTCCAAGCATGCATGATAGCACACTGCCACTGCCATCAACAGACTCCATTCAACAGGATCTTTGTGATATATGGACATTGTTTCAACAACAGTGTTTGATTGTTTTTGCTTCTTCTTCTTCAAGAATGCTTCCAATTCTTCAAAAAACATTTGATGACTGGTGTAGAACCATACAAACACTTGCATGCAGCGTTCAACATCTCTTAAACTGACAAAGCTACATTCGTCTTTTCTCTTCCTCATATAGCACTGTGACTCTGATAGAACATCAGTAAGCATTTTGATACAGTTATTGCTGATGGAGTTGTTTTCAACCACGCTCTTAACAATTTGATGAATGTACATCTTTTCAGTGTTGTCATCAAGCTGTCCAAAGTCCCACACTAATGGAAGCATACTTGGGGGTAATGCATGAACTCTGTACACAAGTTGGCGGAGGGGAATAGAGCCCAGCTTATCATGTGTCTGATTAGCTTTCACAATGTATCCCAAACCTGCTCCTTCCAACCTTTTGATCATCACATCTGAGTGTTTTCTGTAGGGATTGCAAGCAGCAATAACATGTAAACCAGTATTGGGTTGAAGTTTCTGCCCTTTCACAGAATTGTCACAAAGCACTTCCTTCAGACAACTAATTGCTTCAGTAGTGTTGGCTTCATCAAAGAAAATTACTGAATCAAGGTAATGTTTCTCTTTATTCCAGGATGCAACTGACTCAGCTTCTTGTATTTTCGCATAAATCATGTCAGGAGTTGTGCCACCATGAACTTTTACCAGTTTCATATTGTCTGCTGGGTTTCCACTTCTTTGAAGTTCACACATGAATTTGATAAGTCTTGTCTTTCCACAACCAGTTTCTCCCATAATAATGACAGGAATGCCACACCTGAACCTCATGTGAATTGCCATCATCTTTAATACATTGTCCATAGTGAGCTGGTAGGTCTCATCAGGATCTGATGGCCATTTAACACCAAGAACACTACACAAATGCTCAATCTTTTCACTTCTTGGTAAGTCATCAAAGTTAATGTTGAAAGGGACTTTGTTACCCTGGAGACCAAAATAAAGCTGCTTTGTCATGATGTTCTTCCTTATGACTCTGTTTGTTGATGGATCAAAAGCATCAACACCATTCTCATTATTTAATCTGAGGTGGAAACCAATGAAGGTCATAGACTCATGATCATCATTAAAAAAGATGTAGGGATGGGGCTCTGACTCCCATCTCTTCCTGATGCGAAATGGAGCCAGATCTTCTTCATTGGCATCCATTAGGTTTACCTGTTGCCTTCCAAGACTTTGATCCGAAATATTTAATGATGGTGTAGCAAAGTCCTTGGCCATTAAAATCATGAAATCAACCACAAATTTTCTGAAACCTCTCAGAGTGTCTCCAACAATTTCCATGTTGCAGAAAACAGATGTCTCGCAATCTTGTAACTGAAGGTTAAGGAACCATGCAAAATTCCTCAACTCTGCCCATGATGGATCAGCAATTCCACAGTAGAAAAACAACATCTGAAGACATTCTGCATGAGAGCCTTCAACTCCCTTGAAGGTGAAGTTGTCAAGGTCAATGCCCTCTTGAAAGCGCATCAAATACTGATAAGGTCTCTGGTAGGCTTCACTTCTGAAATACTCGTCATCCATAAGTGGATCTTCAATTTCAAAGCTAGGATCATCCTTTATTCTCATTTCCAGTTCCAAAACTTCTTTAGGTGGTCTGCACTGCACTTTGGGGAAAACGTCAGTGAAAGCTACATTTGAATCCTGTAAATGAAAATATCTTTACATCATATAGGTTCTCCTGTTTCAAAATAAGGATTTATTTGTAAATTAACAGAAAAAGATACTTTGTAAAACACATACTAGTCTTGCAGCAGATCTTGGAATTTCAGTGGTGTGTTGTAACATCTCAATGACATACAAGTGCTGGCTGCTGCGTTTCCACATACGTCCTTCAGTGTCCATTAGATAGCCAAGAACTAACAGTTTAAATAAGAACTCATGCAATCCTTTTTGCACCTAATATAAATTAAATATAAAGCCACAAAATTTAATATAAATTTACATTATTTAAATATATTAGGACAGGTCATAGACTTTCAAAGAATTAAACTCTTACCGCAGTTGTAACATCAAAATGAAAGATCACAAGCCCATTCTGGTTTGGTGTTTCAAGCAATGAATGAAGGATAACACTTTCATCGATTATGGATTCAGTTAAGCGAATACACTTCAAACATGAAATTCCAGGTCTTTCAGATGCCTCAAGCCTTTCATAAAGCCTCTGAACATACAGTGATTTTCCTGAAATAATCCAAAACATTTTGCGATATATTTAATTTTAATTCAACTAAATTAAACAAATTTAACAAATGATTTTTCCATTTTTCAAAAAATATTTTTTATTACTCACCAACTCCTGCTCGTTTTGATGACACAATGCCAACAGATTGCCCATCTTTGAATACAGTAGCAGCGCTAGCCTCTTCTTCTGGTACTGTAAAGTGTCTACAGAGATACTTTTGGAGCCTCTCTAAGGATTCTCTTGGAACTAGGTGCAGCTTAAAATTGCTGAATGCTGAGGGGATGTAAGCATGTTCTTGTTCCAAGGTACAAATAATCACAAGTTTGTAATCCTGTCTTGATGCAGAATGAAGGTTGTTAAACAACTGCTCCACAGCACAACTGACTTCATAACTTAAGAGATCAGCATACAACAGGGTGTAAATCTTGTCGCCAGTATTTATAGTGGTGAGGCAGCGCCTTAGAAAAAGTTCCACATGCTCATACGGAGTGCCTGAACTGCACAGTAGGACTTCATCGTATGATGGAAGTGGCGCATATTCACTGACAGCATAAACGCTAAGACAAGTCGTCAGGATTTCTTCTTTGGGGCAAACTATTAGATTGGGACGGCCCAGCATTAGCCCTTTAGGCAACTCTCTTCTAATCTCTTTTGGCTCTTCGTCAGGATCAAAAGACATGTACTCTTCTTGGTCAGCATCCTCATAATCCAAATTCAAGGTACTGTTCAGCCTCTCAAGAAGTTTTCCTAAACCAGAGATATCCAATGTATCCGGAAGAAAGGTCTTCATGTCTGTGATATACCTATTCCAAATGAAATCTAATGTGCTTAACCCAGAATCTTTGTCTGAGACATCTTGTACACCTGTATTAACGCCTTCCTCAGATATCATAGCATCTGAATCTTGAAATAAAAGGTTCCATGTTTTCCATACATTAGATGTAGAAGATTTAGGGTGGATAAAAGAGAGCATCATCAATGCGCACTCATCTAAGTCTTCATTTAAATGTTTCAAAGAGAGCTGCTCACAAAGATAGACAATTTGCTCAGCAGTGTAATAATTAAGATAGTAGTTTTCAGATCTCTGTTTTTCCATAAACTTTCTCCAGTCACTTAGGTACTGTTCCATTTTTAGGCAAAGTTTTGGTAGCTGTTCAACGACGTTACCATCTATTGCAATTTTTTCAGGGATACTACTCAAATTAAAGTCTATCATGATACTGTGGCTGGTGAGATGATCAGAATTGACAAAACAATTGATTTTTGCATCCCAGTTTCTGAATAACGGGTTTCCAGCAGAAAGAAGATCAAGGAATATTCCAGCTAGTCTCTGAACATGGTCAAAAACCTTAGGAACAAAAATAACAAGTTTTATGGCACCAGAGTTAGCCAACATGCAAATCTTAGGTCTGTCAAATGTCTGACAATGGCAAGCTTATTCTACCTCAGTGAAATGTTCAACCTCGTTGTTGTGCTCTGCCTTCCCAGACATAAGCATTAGTTTGTTTTGGAGATCTCTAACATCTTCTAAAGAATAACAGCGGATCTCCTGTTCTTTTCCAAGTCCCTCAGGGACATAAAGTTTGAGTGCAGTTTCCATGTTGATCTGAAGCAAAAAATATATATATATATTAAAGTACAGTACATACAGTAAGTCATAATGCATTTGATCACACTTAAATCTTTTTTAAATAAAATAATAAAATAGTGTTAATTAAAAACATTGAAATGCACATTCTTACTGATAAAGCAACATAAATATGAACCTTTTTTTGGTTTTGGACAGTGATGGAATATACTCCTCTTTCATTTATGGCTGTGGCAAAAGAGATGGAGGACAATTCCACTGAGCCATGGCTCTCTTTCACTGACTTTAGCCACTCCAAGTGACGAGCGCTGTCTTTCTATTTATACAAAGCAGATAAAAGTGCGTACATTTCTATGTATTCAAACAGACGATACTATCAACAATATTATAAATTAGTTATAGTCTACTTACTCATAAGCAAACAAACCTGTGAAGACTTTGTAGACTTTTATTGTACATACAATTTTTTTATTGTCAACTGATGTTTAATTGATTAAATGTTTTATTTATATTTATTTTGAGTTGATTTTTTGACATACTTTATATTTAGTAACATGTAAAACATTTTTAGCACAAAAAGTCACATAAAACATATAATTCCAAGTAAAGTCTTGATACACTATATACTTAGGAAGATCATATTTGAGAGGCGTTCGAGTCAAGTTGGGACTTCTGATTGTGCACAATGACAGAACAAATTTATGAGAGGAAAAGTAACCCTTATTTCTCTATATAATCCCAGGCACAAGAAAAAATTTTCCCCAGGCAAATTACCTCATGAACATTTACACTGTTAACTGAGTAGTTAACACATCCTGCTCCATTTGTTGTTAATTATTTTTGTTTGTTTGTTTTTTTGTCGTTTTGTTTTGTCTTGTCATTTGTTTTGTTCTGGAAGCTCTGTCACTTAAACAAATTCCTTGTATGTGCAAGCGTACTTGGCAATAAAACTTTTTGATTCTGATATCATGAACTCTCCTGTAAATCTCAGTTTTATGCCTTCATTCAGAAAGTTTATCACAAGTCCCAATTTGATCCCACAAAAGAACTTTCTTTTCAAAATAAAAAAAAAATGACAAAATGTCATTTTGTGCATACTAGCTTTTTTGTAATGTTGCTGTCGCTTTCCAGCGCTTTCCACAGTTTTTTCAGGGCTTTCTTAAAAGCATCAAAATCAGAATCAGCACTTAGCCCATAAAGCATGGAAGAGTATCCTTGCACAACATCATGGAAACAGGCCACCCGGTCAACATCCATAGCATTCTCTCCAGCAGAGATTGTTGCAAGGTCAACAAACACCTTAAGCTGACTGATATCTATAAATATTAAAATAAATACATTTGATAAATAATTACACTTAAATACTAAGTTTTATATAGTTTTAATAAATATTTAAAAAATTAATGACGTTATATTATGTGAAACTATTTCAATAAAACCATAGGAACAATGGAAGTAAATAGTAATCTCAGCTCAAATATCTAAAAGTTCTGATATCTTGAAACCTTGATATGTAAGAAATCTATGTTTAAGGCTTAGAGTGAGGGAAATAAGTTTTTGATCCCCTACAGATTTTCTAAATCTGGATTTTCTTTGCCCACTTACAAAGAAATGAAGGGTCTATAATTTATATCATACGTTTATGGTAAAGGATTGAGACAGAATATCAACCAAAAATCCAGAAAATGCACATGATACAAATGTTATGAATTAAGTTGCATTTTAATGAGGGAAATAAGTATTTAATCCTCTACCAACAATAATTCTGCCTCTCACAGACTGGTTATGTGCTCTTGTGGTACACATATTAATTTAAGAAGGTGCTCCTA
>JAOVVA010000054.1:17483404-17495294 GCA_028565275.1 Leiocassis micropogon
GTATATACATTGTTTATTCTATTGTGAACTGTATTCATTGCGACACAATGAATGTATAAAAACGCATTGTATTTTTGTATTTAAAAACAAAAAATCTACTTTAAAATGGGGCGGTTTAAACAGAAACGAAACGTTAGGTTATTTTAAAACTAAACGTCCATAATCCGTTGCTCTCGTTGATTATTTTCCCTGTGGTTGTTTGCCCATGTTTTAAGCTTCCTGCCGAGGAAGGAGGGAGCAGTGGATAGGAGCGCTCGATGATCCTCCAGAGCCTTGAGGAATGCTGTCTTTTGGATTAAACAACTCAAGTATCCGATTTTGACAGTTTCGGGCTCAACAACGTGCGCGCACCATGAATTTACTGCCATCCAATCCTCACGGAAATGGACTTCTGTATGCTGGATTCAACCAAGATCATGGTAAGATTTTTTTGTGTTGTTCCTGATGAGTTAGCTAAGGTTGGCTTGGCTAGGCTAGGCTAGCTAACGTCAACATGGCTATGTTGCGAAGGCGACAGCTAGCGGTAGCTCCGTTAGCAAGCTGGCTAATAGTTTGTGGTCGGTTTAGTGAAGATGGCTGTATAGTTTGGATTATCTATACCAGCCATGTGCTGTTTTATATAATAAAATAGGAAGAAGAAACAATAATGGTTGTTAAAGTTGTCTTTCTCGCATTTTCAATAGCACCTCGATTAGTTCCTGATTTGTTTTGTAGCTAGATAGCTAACTGGCTAAATTTGGCTTGTTTATATTACTAATATGTTTATTTTATTAAGAATTAATTTAACCAAAAACATGACGTGAGCAAAATTAGGAGCAGGCTAAAGCTATTATGATAATCTGAATATTTGTCAACCTGGAAAATATATAACATCAATAACAACAGTCATTTCTCTACAGCAGGAGTTAATACCTTTCATTAGAATTAAATATATAGTTCTGTACACATTTATTAATATTTTTCCTCTCTGTTTTTATAGGATGCTTTGCATGCGGGATGGAAAATGGCTTCAGGGTGTACAACACAGATCCTCTTAAAGAAAAAGAAAAGCAAGGTGACTGCTGCTGATTAACACGTGACCTGATAGATCACTAACATGACCATCACTCTTACTGCTGCAGATCATATTTTACACCACTCTAGGCACAGTCATTTTAGCAATGCTGTTAAAAGTATGTGGAAAGCCACAGTACTAGTCAAAAGTTTGGATTTATTTTTTACATTCTAGAACAATACTGGATTTTTAAAAACTATTAAATAACACACATGACATTAGGTACTTGGGTACCAACAACAATGACAGTCAGTTGTTGTTTTAAGACATGAAGGTCAGCTGTTCTCAAATACTTCTTGCAAAAATAGTATTGTCAGATGCATTTACAAACCCCATTAAGGAAGTACCATGATGAATCTGGCTGTCATGAAGACCATCTCAGGAAAGCAAGAACAAAACTTACCTCTGCTGCAGAGGAGAAGTTTATTTAGAGTTACCAGGCTCAAAAATCGCCAATTAACTAACAGCACCTCAGATTAGAGCCACTATGAAGACTTTACAGATCATAAGTAGCAGACACATTTCAATATTAACTGTCCATTGGAGATTATTGCATATATTGGATGCCTTCAGCATTGTTTTACAATGCAGAAATAAATAAAAATCAGGGAAGACCATGGAATTAGAAGGTGTGTCCAAACATTTGACTGGTAGTGTGTATAAGGAAGTTAACAACGCAGTCTACTGTCCAGCACATGATTTTCCAGTGTGAGCTCATAACACGCACACACACACACTCTTAAGTATCTTAACTATGCTGTAGTTGTAAGATTTGTAAATAATCCCCACTCCATGTTTGAGAGGACTGATCTTGTTTGTAACACTTCAGTGTATTAAAATCACAAGTGCAAAGAACTTGGGTTTACTAAGTTCACATTTAGTGGGTTTACTCTAAACTGGTTTACTTAAAAATTTCCTGAGCTTAAAGCCTGTTGTGTGAAGTCTTAAATTTCTGTCCCTTCTTGCTCTGGTTTAGTAAATATACACTATATGGCCTAAAGTATATGGACACCTGACCATCACACCCATATCTGGGTCTTCCCCAAACCACTGTCACAAAGTTGAAAGTGCACATTTGTCTGCAGTGTCTTTGTATGCTGTAGCACTGCAATTCCCTTAAAACTAAAAGGCTAAACTTGTTATAGCATGATGATACTTTACATATTTTTCCAAGTTTGGTGTGGAAGAACTTGAATGTCCTAAACAGAGTCCTGACCTCAACCCAACACACACCGGGCCTTCTTGTCTTGTCTGATTTCAGTACCTCACGTGCTCTTGTAGGAGTGAATGAGCACAAATCCACACAGCTATGGTCTAAAATGTAGTTGAAAGCCTTCCCAGAAAAGCAGAGGTTGTTATAACAGCAGATAGAATGGCAAAACTGTCTTAATTGCCATGGTGTTGGAGCACATTCTGTGTGTGTGTATGATGGGCAGGTTTTCACAGCCATAGTGAATATGAAATGTAAATGTGTACATTTTTACAAACATGCAATACCACTGTAAAGGACATGAAGTTTGTTAATCATATAGGATTTTATTTCTATGCTGTGTCTGTTATAACAATAACACTGTTTAATTTTAAAGACAAACATTTCTGATGTGGCCTGCAGACAGAAATATCCACACACTGTTGAGATAATTAGCCTATAGAATTTCTGAAAAATATGTTTGTTTTTTCTCCTCAGACATTCGAACAGACACCAATGAAATTTTTGTCTGTCTATTTTATGGAAATATATATTGTTTCCACACCATTTATTAAGTAATAAATAAGCAATACCACATGAGAGAGTATCACACGAGATATACAGTATATATACAGTGTGTCCGCAAACAACATTTACAATCAACAGATTATGACTTTTCTTTATTTATCCAGTTATTTTGGTCCACCAACACATTTCCTTCCACAACTGTTGGACCTAACTAACCGTAACTAACCGTGACTGGCAGAGCTGGCGACTGGCAATCAGTGTAATTAATAGGGGTGAAAAGTAGTTTTAAATTAGGTAAGGAGAACAAAACATGGCAGTGGACAGTCTTTTAAATTTTGTAAGTCTCTTTTTATATTTCCACTTATTCCGATTTAGAATATCAGCTTCTTTAATTTCCGGATTCCAGGGTTAAATCTCAAATAGAGTTAAATGGAAAAGAGGTTATTCTTGAAGAATGGAAAAAGATAGATGTTGCAATATGTCACCAACTTGTTCATTCCATGCCTAGAAGACTTGGTGCTGTCCTTAAAAATCACGGTGGTCATATAAAATACTAGATGTAGTACTTTTTGTTGCGGGGTGTATTCATTTTTGCTTCAACCAATTTGAGTAAAACTGAAGATTTTGTGATCGAAGTTATATTATTAACCTTAATTTCATGTTATGGAGTTAAATAAGTGTTCAATAAAACTCAGCCTTGTGAAAATGTTGGAAATTGTTCTTTTGTTCATTAAGCTACTGATTAAATTCGTACTTTTTAAAGGGGGTGTACTCATTTATGCTGAGCACTGTATATAATGTGTGTTATGTATGTATATATATATATATATATTATTTATTTATTTATTTATTTATTTCTCTCCCCTTATATGGGCAGATCCAGGGCTTTAATGTAAAAAGTTATAAACCAAAAATGCTTAATAAATAAAGAAGATGACAACATCATTAGATGTGTTTTCTTGCCGAAATTGCTTATGTGACTGGTTTTAAATGTGGTTTTTGTCTGGTAGTTGCTTTGTACAGACCTTTCACCCATGCTTTGACAGATAGCTAATGTTATTATGGCTGTAGCTCACGTGGGACTCTGCGAGATGCATATAGTTAAACAAAAAAAGTTAAAATGTTGTCCTGTGATTTTAATTTAAGTTGTATTTGGCTTACAGAGTTTCTTGAGGGTGGAGTCGGGCATGTTGAGATGCTCTTTCGATGCAACTACCTTGCACTCGTTGGAGGGGGCAAGAAACCCAAATACCCACCTAATAAAGGTATGTTCTCTTACACAATATACAACATTACAATTAATATGACGTTCAAAATAATTAATTAAATTCTATTAATGAATTTTAGGATATTTGTTTGTAGACGTTAATAGTGCAGTACGAATTTTTTTTTGGCTGAAGGCAAACACACTGGGCATTTTTAATTAATGTTGTTTAGAGACAAAAACAGGTTTGAGAATACAGAATTGTTTTTAAACAAATCTGTAATGAAATGATCTAAAAAGCATGCAGTGATATTCAAGAGTCTTTAAATATCCCAGCTGTGTGTTTGCATGCCAGAGGCAACCACATGCTTATCCATGTCTTCAGCCCAGTGCATCTACACAGGACCTCTCATATTTCATATCACTTCACTACATAAAATGTACATAAAGACTTGCAACGGTGCATTCAGATTCAGATGTAAAGAAAGTGCTGATTAAATCTCAAATTTACATATCCTACAGTCAAATGTGAGTTTGATCATAGAGATGAGAGAAGAATTGAACAGGAATTTGACTTTGATTTATATTTTTAAAAAAAAGCTTTTGTATTAAGTCATGCAGTCCTTCCCCAATAAATATTTTTAAGTGCCACATATGTATGTTTTATCTTTTTTTCTAGTTATGATCTGGGATGACCTTAAGAAAAAGACTGTGATTGAGATTGAGTTTTCCACAGAAGTCAAAGCCGTTAAGCTACGAAGAGACAGGTATTCCCTTTACGTTTACATCTTAAGTTCAAGCCCTGGTTTAAATGTGCCATTTACTCTCATTTTTTTTATAATTAAAGCCCTTTTTTCAACTTATTGCAAAATAAAGAGCAACTGAGAGTCAGGAAAAAGTCTACCTACCCAATTTACACAATTTAGTGACCGCAGCTATTTACATGACTGTTGTGGAAAGGAAACATAATCCTGGCTGCATTTCCTTAAAGCATTAAATTCATCATCACATGACATTGCACAAGACTCCTTTAAATGTGTAAAAACTTTAAACAAATAAGATAATTAATTTTTATCACCCATACGATTTTGATAGATAAATCAGAAGCAAGTAATTTTTCGATTTAACCAGTATCTAACATTGACTTTATCAGATAAGCTCATCCAAAATTGCATTATTTTTAATTAATGAAGCCAAACATTGTGATCAGAATTAAACTAAATTGATGTTTGTATTTATTTTTGCTGTTGTGTCAAGTGCTGCTTATTTTATCAAATTAATAAGAAGAATGGGATAATTTAGGCATGGGAATGAGGACAAACTCTTCGCACAGCAATTTAGACAGTGACACTACGGCAAATTCTGTATTCAATTTTCAGCTGAAACTACTGTAACCTTGTACATTATTTTATATTTAGATGTCACTGATGTAATTATTTTAGATATCAAAACCAGAATCTTCTTCTTTTCCAGAATTGTAGTGGTCCTGGATTCAATGATCAAAGTCTTTACTTTCACACACAACCCTCATCAGCTGCATGTCTTTGAAACATGCTACAACCCTAAAGGTATGGCTCTGGTTGATAAATGTGTTTACGGCACAGCTGATGTACAAGCATGCCCACAAAACAAAGCTCCGTAAAATCCACAGCTCACACAGACTATTTCTCTTTTAATATGACAGCGTTTCTGTTGTTTGAGTTTGACTGGGCCATGCGAAAGGCCCAGGTTCAATTCCCAGACAGTGCAGTGCTGGTCCCAAGCCTGGGTAAAATGGGAAGGTTGCGTCAGGAAGGGCATCCGGCATAAAACCTGTGCCAAGCTTGTATGTGCAGACCGAGTGTCTGCTGTGGTGACCCCTTGCCGGGAGCAGCCAAAAGACAAACAAAATTAAACTTGATAGATTAAGTCACATGTAAAATCAGTGTCATATAGAATCATAAAATCAAATAGAACTGAACAATCAAGGGTAATTTTAGCGAGTTTTCTTTGATGCAGATTTACACAAACTGGCAAGCTTTTTAAGGATATGAATATGGTCTCAACCGGGATTTTTGAAAATATCGCAGTTTTATGTGAACAATGTTTTATGAATGTCTTGGTGCATGTCCATTTGTTACCTATAATAAGGCTCATTGTTATCTCGTATGTTGGTGAGGTTTCAGGTCTAATTTATTTTCTTCTATAATATTTTAAAATGCATTTTTTAATTATCTTTGCAGGTTTGTGTGTCCTTTGTCCAAACAGCAACAACTCTTTGCTAGCATTCCCTGGCACCCACTCTGGACATGTGCAGATAGTAGACCTGGCCAACACAGAGAGGCCTCCGGTGGACATTCCTGCCCATGAGGGGGCTCTGTGTTGTATTGCCCTCAACCTCCAGGGCACACGGATAGCCACAGCTTCAGAAAAAGTGAGAACCGCAAGTGGGAGTACTGGAACCAGCATGGAGAATTTAAACTTGTGATGTTCTTTTGTATAATTAAGTTTTTACCACAAAACATTACAATTTAATTTAAAGTAAGAGTTTAAGATGTTTGCTGGAGTTTAGATGTTTATGTTCTAACTTAGTTTTCATTTCTTCAGGGGACTCTGATCAGAATATTTGACACATCTGCAGGTCATCTGATTCAGGAGTTAAGACGAGGGTCGCAGACAGCAAACATATATTGGTGAGTCGGCAGTTATTGTATGCTGTTAAACATTACTCCAAACCATGGCCGGGGGTCCATAGTAAGTAAAAATGTAATGCCTTTAATGTGTTTTCTTGTAGCATTAACTTCAACCAGGATGCATCTCTCATCTGTGTGTCAAGTGACCATGGTACTGTCCATATATTTGCTGCAGAGGATCCCAAAAGGAACAAGCAATCAAGGTTTGTTTAAAAATTTGAAGGCATTTGCTGCATATTTTGTTAGGCACAAGTTGTTGCGTGTGTCTGGTTGTAGATTTTCTGCTCCTTACCTATGGCTGTGTTGCTTTTCTTTCTTTCTCCCTTTTTTTTTTTTTTTTTTTTTTACAGCTTGGCTTCTGCCAGTTTTCTGCCTAAGTATTTCAGCTCCAAGTGGAGTTTCTCAAAGTTCCAGGTCCCATCTGGCTCACCCTGTGTCTGTGCCTTTGGAACTGAACCCAATGCAGTCATAGGTAAAGAGAAGATGTGTGTTAATTTAGCAGCCTTTAGTTAAAAATTAACTAATCAGGTATGGCATAATAATATGAAAATCTCCTTCCTGGCCTGAGGGAAAAAAAATGCAGGCTCATTTAAGAGTCTAGTTTACAAACGGTGAATTAAGAATTTGTGGTAAATCATTTTCATTGCAAAGAGTTTGCTAATTTACTGAAAACACATTAACTTTTACTTTTTTTCTGTCTTCCCTTATTCAGCCATTTGTGCTGATGGCAGCTATTACAAGTTCCTGTTCAACCAAAAAGGGGAGTGTTCCAGGGATGTATATGCTCAGTTCTTGGAAATGACTGATGAGAAGATCTAAGCACACTTGGATTCAATAGATTTTTTTTCATTTCCTGACATGTCCAAATTTGAAGAATGTCAGAGGAATAACTGTTTATGGCATTCCTGACTAAAGTGACTCCCTGTTGCAGGAGGATGTAGAGATCTGTAATCTCACTAGCCAGTTTTTAAAGAAACTCTGACCGTTGGAGAGATGGATGAATGAACTGACTGCGGCCAATTGGTGGCGTAAGAAGAGGGAAACTATTTTTGAATGACAACAGTTACTTTTTAAAAAGGTCTTCCACGAGAACTGCTGTTTTATAAGTACAGAGTTGGCTAGAAGAATATGTGTCCACTAACTAACCTACTTTAGAGAGTGCCTCTGTCATTACTGAAGAGGAAGGATGAGTGTATGCTTACTCATCAGTCACAATATGTATGTGCATAATACTGGTAGCCTTAGGTTTTGTTTTACCTGATGTATAAACACAAAATGCCAGGCATATGTTACTGCAACGATATAGCATAGTACAACAGAACAACAATTACAGTGTAGATATGTTTTTTTTTTTCATTTGTTGTTACTTACAGTACATATATGTGCACTTTTCATGAATTTTATCACAGGTGTTAAGAGTTAATCTATCAGAACGAATTAGTATTTGCTTAAAGCCTTTTAATAGTGTGTGCATAGCCGTGTGCGTTCTATAAATGTATTACACGTGTCCTTTTCATAATTAGTCATAAGCCAGAGAGAAGCTTCCTGTTTAATTAAAATTTGATTTTGATCTTTAAAATAATAATAATTATTCAGATTTGGGCTGCTAATATGTGGGATTGATATAAAAGGGTTGACTTGAAATTTGACACATGATTTGTATGCCTTTACAAATATTGAACGTATTTACTTCAGCTAAATAAAATCAAACTTTTCCCCCTCCTACTAATGTGACAGCAAAAATACTACTAAAGTGCCCAACCGTAACATCTATATGCTTGAACTGTATTCATTAAATTGTTTGCTCATATTTTACTTTTCTAAGTTTGTTAATTTAGATTATTTCATGCTTTTGTCATGATTGTATATGTACAAGTGATCACACATAATGCAGCATTAAACATGCTGTAATGTATGCTATGACTGAGTTACACAGGGATACATAGCACACAATGTATCTTGTAACAAATTAAACACGATTGTAAAAACAAGTATGATCATTTGTTTGATCTCTGCTTGTGTTGATTGGGTAATTAGGGTCTGTAGTCACGCCCACCAGTTATGTCACATGTTTACTAACAATAGCTACTACCAAGGACATTACTGTCAATGCAGGTGTCTAATGAAATATTATGTTAGCCACTTATTATGAAATAGGTTTGTGTTAAGTCATTCATGTTACTTTTAGATAACAGATATCTAATTAAATAATAATAACAATAACAGATATCTAATAAAAACATGGATAGTGTAGGTGGCATGGCTTTGTTTGTTTGCTTTATTAATGCACATCCCTGTCTGAAAATGTTACTAGCAATACAGACAAAATGCCTTTTTTTATGATAAATTAGTTGATAGACCAACACGATGTGGAATTTGCGGAGTGTAATTGATTACTAAATCATTACCCCATGCCTGTATCTAACATGTTATAATTGTGGATTGTGAGCACAGGTAAAAGTGTTAAAAACGATAAAAAGCGACTAATGTAGTGTTTTTGTACTGCATCATTGATTTATGCACAGAAAACTGCACCTCATAATTTTGAAAGAAAAATAAATGTTACATCTGTATTTGAGCAATCGTGACACAAATGGTCAGCCCAGATTTATTTACTAGAAATAAGCGATTTCTTAATATACTGAAGTTAAATCTCTCCAATCCTTCTCTTACAGCACACCATTAACATGCGTGTCAGGCTCGTGGTGCAACCAAACCCAGCACATTACACATACACACTCGCTCCCGCTGTTATGGCTCTAACCAATGAGAAACCGCGTCGCCTACATCATCAGAACCTTGATTGGTCAGTCTCGCTGTCGGCCATGTTTAGCCCCGCCCCTATTGTTTGTTTGGTTCGGTTTTATCCTGTCCTCTTTCTCTCTGTTGCGGCGGTGGGTTGGAGCCGCTGTCCCCGCACTGGCACGCTCCTCCGTTTTCATATCCATCCTCCGATTTGATTCCCCCCAAAGCCAAATTTATATACACCCACCACAAAAGTCATCAAGACCACCACCCCCCCAGTGAAAAGCCTCGTCGTTTTAAAAATCCAACGACAGAAGACTTATTGCCAAGAAAAAAAAAAAAGGAAAAAAAGATGGCGGGGACGTCGGGGTCGGCAGTGGCCCGGCTCGAGGGCCGAGAATTCGAGTACCTGATGAAGAAGCGCTCGGTGACCATCGGCCGCAACTCGTCGCAGGGCTCGGTGGACGTCAGCATGGGCCACTCGAGCTTCATCTCGCGGCGGCACCTCGAGATTTTCACGGCGGGAGAGGACGGCGCCGGCGGCGGAGACTTCTATCTGCGGTGCCTCGGCAAAAACGGGGTGTTTGTGGATGGGGTATTTCAGAGGCGCGGGGCTCCTCCTCTCCAGCTTCCCCGAGTGTAAGATCACCAGTGCTTATTAAATCGCATTCGATACCGATGCACGACTAAACGTCTTTATCACGGTTGCCCCGCGGGGTTTTTGTGTTTTGTTTTGCGCGGCAGCACGTGTCTGTTTGGACCAACACATATCTCATGTTTCCTGCTAAGCCGCACCAGCGTTGCTTTAGCATGTCGGCTAACCTTACATTCTGTTCATTAGCTTTCTTTCGAGTTAAATATCCACATCACACATAACCTCAATACAATATACGAGTGCATTTCAAGGGAGATATTTTCGCTTTGTGCGTGGTGCAAATAATCAGCTAGTTGAAGCTAGAATGGCTAAAACTGACTAGCTTCAGAGCGACATCCTGTCCTTTAACCCTTTTAGCTCCTCATCAATACATGTTTCCTTTATTGTGGTTTTATATGAACCAACGCAGTGCACGTGGATTTATTATTAAAACATCTCTCTTTTTTGTGTAATTGTCATGCCATGGGGTCACGACTAATCTGACTTGTACCTGTATGCCTTATGCATTATAGTGACTGGCTGCGTTCACACTACAATTGAAAATTTCCCAAAACCTTTATTTTATTTATTTATTTTTTTTGTGACTTGGATCCCCCCCCCCCCCCATGACTAAATAAACTAAACAGCAGTATGATATTTTAAATTTTGATTTGGCTTGCTTTCTAATGTGCTCCTAAATCTGGTAGAGGTCTGATTATTTATTTATTTATTTATTTTTCCCTGCAATGCAACCTCAGTCTGAACAGTCAAATCAGAATTCATAATCGAAATAATTTCACACTTGGAAAGATGGGAAAGGACAGTGAACAGGGTTTCAGTTTTGTAATAGTGAGGTAACAGGGATAAATGTTTGCCCGTGATGTTGCTGAAAAAGCATGATTAAAATTCGCGCACGTTTCACAAGTGCTCAAAATGCACTTGTAGGAAAGCCTGGTTGCAAAACCGAAGGAAAACAAACAAACTAAAGACATGACCCAAAGAAATGGCCAAATAACATGTGCTTTTTACAATGAGCTTCAGCGCATCACATGACACTTTTTTTTTTTTTTTTTTTGCCTCGCATACAAGTCAGTTTAGGAGTTTGTGGCATGTGTCTCACATATAGGTCAAATGAATAAATTAAAAACATAATATAAACAGGCAAAAAAAATTGGTCTTGATTATCAACCACTTTAGGATCCATTGTAAAGCAAGGCTCATTAAGGGAGTTCCTGGGAGGCCAACATTTCAGACATAAAGCCGGCAGGCGGATCATTGTTCTTATGTGTAGATTTAAAAAAAAAAAAAGCTTTCTACCTTAATGGTCCCCAAGCATTAGTTAAACACTAGTAAGTGCGTTAGTGTAGCGAAATAAAGGTAGTTTTTACTCTCATAATTTTCCTGTTATTCTGCACAGTCAAAATCCCTATTTGACTTTAATGTCTCATGTACAGTACTTTAAAGAGCAGCATAATTTTTCGTTTTGCGTTTACCACTCATATCTGTCAATGTGGTTGTATCGTGATCACTGTTTCAACATAGTACAATTCATCACATTACTTATTGACAACAGAAGCTACGTGAAGCCTACAGACTCGGACAGAAATGTTTTTGAAAAAAAAAAGTGAAAACTACAATATTAAAACTTGTGCACAATGAGCTCACTTGGTTACTGACCACTTTTGCCTCCAGTGTAAACACCGGCCTTGTGTATCCATACTATCAAAGCATTGCTCAGTACAAAAACATACATTGGTTCTTTAAAATTGTAGCTCCTAAGAATAAGATTTGAGTTTTGATTTTGAATGATTACAGGCTTTCACAAATCTGTTTAAATGGCATCTGCATTTCAGACTTTCAAAGT
>JAOVVA010000054.1:17508074-17518530 GCA_028565275.1 Leiocassis micropogon
AAAAAACTAAGACACACATTAAAATAAATAATTATACAAAAACACTAAGTTGTGCAACTTAACTTTCAGAACTAAAAATGTCTAAATCTACAGCTTAGACATAACATAAGCCTTTACTGACAATTTCTATCGTTTTCTCTTGCTGCTTTCTTCTTCTCTTGGCTCGCTGATCATTTTATCGCTCCTTTCCATTTTGCAGCCTGCAACAGAACGCTCCTTTAAATCAACTGATAGCACAGCTAACAGTTTGTGTCTCCTTCCACTTTTGTGGGTGACGAAAGCGCTTCTTCTTCGTCGGTGTTTAGTGACGGCTTGCATCCGGAAGCGCGCTGTGTCACGCCCAACAAATAATTGCGCAAAAACATAACGCAAACTTTTAAAATTAATTAAAAGAAGCTTCGAGGCAGAAGATTTTGCCTCGATCATCGTTTCAGCCCTAATGTACATTTTGAATACAACAAGATGACCATGGTTAGCGCTCTCTGCTGTGCTCTGCATAGATATGCTTTCTTAAGCAGCACTCTGTAGCTCTAGATGTGTGTTTCAATTGTTTGTTCTTCACTACTAAATAAGAACTTCCAATGATAACGGAACGAACACCTAAATCAGCAGCAAGTTAGTTTATGCTGTATGATCGAGCTGTATGATAGAGCAGTTAGTTCCAGGTAATTGTACAGTGTATATAATTGATGGATTTTGCACGCTGTAAATGTCGTAGCTTATCAAGATGCCAAATTGTTTCTATACACCAGACCTTAAAGATACAGCATTAATCAAAGCCATCGATGTCTGTCTTTCCCGAGCTAATACACTATCATGGCTTTTGAAAAAAACAGCATGATTAGGATCGGAAAACTCCGGTAGCCATTACCGATTCAAGATGGAGGTGTAGCGGAGCTTGTGTGGCCAGTTGAATGTATTGTTTCATATAGAGAACTATTGAGTCGGGAGGCTCAAACTGGTAGCTCTACCCAAGATGATTCATCAGTTATACTTCCACAAAGTTGTGCACTGTACAAGAACGAGGGATGCTGGTCGAATTCAAAGCCTGTCACAGATGTAGATTCCCTGCGGCTTTAAACGTTCACTGATACTAATTTCATCATCTGGTTTTTACCTCATACAGGCGCAGCTGAACAATTGCCTGAAATGATCTTTCATTCTTCCTAAAGATAATCATACTGCAGCAACTCACTGGATATTTCTTCATAAACGGAGCTGATGAGTTGGTGTATTTTGCAGAACTCTGATGCAATTACTAATTTCATTACATCTTCCTATGAAATATGAAGAAATTGCATCATTGGTTTCAACAAAAAGATACGAAGCTGTTTGGCCTCACATGTTGTGATGGTGTGCATGAGAATGCACCGTTTCTGCAGCGTAACCTTGGATAGGTATCTTGAAACACTAAGACTAATGCAGAATTTTTTAAAATTACTTCCTGTTTTAAAGCGCAGCAGGTCTGCTTTATCAGTGGCTACGTTCTAATGTGGATGCTTGTGTCCTCTGAAACACCACGCATTCACACATCAATACATCTTTGCTCGCTTCATGTGGGTTAAAACACATCATATTTGTGCAAAAACAATGGATGAGTTTTAAAAAAAATATATATATATATATTATTAAAATTATATTTAAATATTTTTGGTTTTTTTTATGAATTCCCTGCGATGCCGGTTCTGACTGATGAGGCCCTACACCTGCACAAAGGCAAAAAGTCGCACGGATTGTGACAGTGTGACAGTGTATCGGATATATATCCAATCTAGGATCATATACGAAAGTGACTCGGATCGGATCTGAAAAACATTTCTGCATCAAAACTGCCCTGAAAAGAACTAATCTGGCATACTAATGTTTTTTTTTTTTTTCTTCTTCTCTCTCTCTCTCTTTCTGTCAAAAAAAAACAGATTTCGGTTACTGTGGGGGGGACAGGTGTCAATATGATGCATTTCTCTCTTTTTGTGTGTACATCAGGATGACTCTAAACCACCCTACTCATACGCACAACTGATTGTCCAAGCGATAACCATGGCTCCAGACAAACAGCTCACTCTCAATGGAATATACACCCACATCACTAAAAACTACCCATACTACAGAACTGCAGACAAGGGCTGGCAGGTTAGTATTTGCTGACATTTTCAAAAAATTACTTGTAAGCATATTTTAAAATGGAGTTAATTTCACAAATTGAGTGTATTATTTTATTTATTTTTTTTCTGTTTTGTTTCTTTCCCCCAGAATTCTATTCGCCACAATCTGTCCTTAAACCGCTACTTTATCAAAGTGCCCAGATCTCAAGAAGAGCCCGGGAAAGGCTCGTTCTGGAGGATAGACCCCTCCACAGAGGGCAAGCTTATGGATCAAGCCTTCCGTAAACGAAGGCCTCGTGGCGTCCCCTGCTTCAGAACCCCACTCGGCCCACAGTCCTCCCGGTACTAGAACCTACAAACTCCTTAAACTCACTATTAATTTAAACTAATTAAGGTGTTCTTTGTCGATTTCATCTTGTAAACGTTTTATATCTCGTTTCAGGAGTGCTCCTGCCTCTCCTAACCACACGGGGGCACTGTCGGCCCACTCTAGTGGCGTACAGACTCCAGACAGCCTGTCGCGAGAAGGCTCTCCTGTTCCCACAGACCCTGAGCCCTCCCCTGCTTCTGCCTCTGCCCCAGTTGCTGCAGTTCAGCCCAAATTAGCAGTCATTCAAGAGGCCCGCTTTGCACAGAACACGCCAGGTAACCCTGAAACAATGGGAAGAATTTTTTTTTTTTACTCGAATATACTTTGGTGCATTTGTTTTTAAGAAAACATTTTCATTAACCTATGTGGAAGGGTTTTTATTAACTTCTCCACTTTCATTTTGGGGTAATCATATATGGATGAAAAAATGGCTGAAGATAAGAGCAGGTTTAAGAATAGAGGCTTGGATGTAGCAAGAAAGTACATGGTTGCAATCCAAGGAACCACAAACACTGTTAAGGAACCGGTTTCTTTTGTATGCATGCTCTACAGGAACCTCGTGAGCGTAAAGTGCTAAATAAGATAAAAAATGCAACATATTAGCATCTTAGTAGTAGGCGGCTAGGAATATCAAGCACAGGATAATCATATATATGGATATAAATGGCTGAAGATAAGAGCGGGTTTAAGAATAGGATGTCGCAAGAAAGTATTTAATTACAGGAAAGTTTGCACGGTCAAAAAAAAATAGGTCTCATTTAAGGTAATGGAAGCATTCATTCACCATCATGCAATCCTGGGAACATAAGCTAGGGATGCACTGTTCACACACCTTTGCGATTTAGTGTAGCATTTCCACCTACTGGTGTGTGTTTTTAAGGTGGTAGAAAAGCCCCAGGGAAAGCATGTAGAGAAACACCTTAGAGGCAGTAACCTGAGCTCAGGGTTGAGACATAGACCCTGGAGCTGTAAGGTTGCATCATTACTGTTGCACAATTGTTTCGCCCCGTAATAGAATCATATTTGCGAAACACCAAGGATGCCTTTGGCTAGTGACATTTTTAATGGTCTCATTTTCTTCATAAGAAACACCTTATTTTGTGTCTAATATTAGAAATGTTTAAAGAATGTTCTTAGTCATTGAATGGCAGTTATTTTCAGATGGAAGCAGGAAGTTTATACTCGCCCATCATTGCTTCTCTCACAGGTTCTCCAGTCACCACCCAGCCCGTGCTGATCACCGTCCAGCGGCAGCTTCCACAGAGCCTCAAACCGGTGAGCTACGCCGTGGCTACACCAGTCACCACCTCCACCTCCCAGCAGCCCATCATGCAGACACTCCATGTGGTGCACCAGATCCCTGCCGTCTCAGTGACCGCCGTTACAGGCTTCGCCACAGCCACTGCACACACAGCAGAAGAGCAAGTTGTGCCCAAAGCAGAACCACAGGAGAACGGGGATCACCAAGAGGTCAAAGGTACCCAGCAGTTGATTTTTGACATCACATTTTATTTGAATTGGTGTTGTAGTAAGTAAATAGTTGGTGAGTACTACACAAAACACTTCACTTCACTTTGTTTTGTTTTTTTCTTTCCCTTCCAGTGAAAGTAGAACCTGTGCCTGCCATTACAACTGCTTCTATAGGCGCAGCTACTCGTGTCCTTCAGACCTCTGCAGCTACTCCTATACAGACAGTTACTATAGTTCAGCAGGCACCGCTGGGACAGCATCAGCTTCCTGTTAAGGCCATCACACAAAATGGCACGCATGTGGTGGCTGCAATCCAAGGATCAACAAACACTGGTAAGGAAACGGTTTCTTTTGTATGGATACTTTACAGAAATCTTGTGAGAATAAAGCGCTAAATAAGAAGCAAAGCTTGTAGTAGTAGGTAACTACTTGTTCAAAATTGGCTATTTAATTTATGAAGTTTAGGTCATTCTCATATGTTTCATAAGTTCATTATGATCATAATGGGGAATGAACTAGACAGCTGAGGAAATGACCTGAATAAAAACATTTCCTTATAGTTTAAATCATGTTGGTGGGAAAAGAACACGATTATGATCAAACCCATTTTATGATCTGGGATGTTTTCAGAATTCAGGTAACGAGACTCCATGCAGTCACTGTAGCAGTGAGAATAAGCTTTTAAAATGTTTATTTATATTATTTTATAAAATTTATACCTGAAAACCGTAAAAGAATAAAATTCCAATTTTATTGTGCAAGGTTGTCCAGTATTGTAGGCCAATTTTGGGGTTGACTCTTTGTTTGACTTAATTATTACACTTTATTTTATCAGTAGAAGCTCTATTTTCTTTTTCTTTTTGACCGTATGCTTGAGCAGCCAGGGAAGGGATTAATAGTGCACACTCCAAGTCAAGGGAATAGTTAATGAATTAACTACCACACCTATTGAGCTCTGTTTTTATAACCATGGACTGAATGTGTTTTTCGGAATTTTTATTTATTTATTAATTTTTTACATCTGACAGGATTGAAAAAGTTAGTAATATCCCAGAATAATTTGTACTAGGGCTTCACAATTTCATAAAAATACACATAGCGATAATTTTGACACACATTGCGATATCAACGGAAATATGTAAATATTAAATGTGTGTGTGTGTGTGTATGTATGTATATGTGTATGTATACTGCACAAAAAAATTAAGGGAACACTTAGTCCCGATTTGACTTGAACGCCCCTCATATGTGTATGTAAGGTTCAAGTCAAACCAGAACCAAGTTTTTATATATATATATATATATATATAAATAAAACTTAATTTATTGACTAACTCAATTAGTAAATTACAGACTATGCCAATGTCGTGTAATAACTTGCAGAATTTAACAATTAAATGATAGAATTAAAATTTTTATGCGATTAATTGTGCAGTTCTGTAATTTGTACACTTGATACTTTGTAAAAAACCTTTTTAAAGCACTTGTGTTTATCTTATTTTTCCTCTGTTCCCAGTAGCCAGTCCTCTTCACATGCTGGCCACTCACGCCTCTGCGTCAGCTTCTTTGCCCACCAAAAGGCAGAACGGCAACCAGTCCGAGCAGCCCGACCCCAAACGGCTCAAGGCTGACGACGGAGGGGACACGGGGGCCGTTCCCGCCGCAGCAGAGAGGGACACCACCGATTAGAGCGGCCACGTCACTTTCCTTTAACCTCACAAACCCTTCTTAGTTGAGACCTCACCCACCATAAAATTCCACGTTATCTGTTGTTAAGTCTAAGGTGCCAAACCGGAAAGTGAGAAGCCAGTTGGAGGGGTGTAGAGTGATTTAATGATGGCACAGACACGTGCATGATTTGCGAAGTTGAATCAAGACGTGATGAGGTTGTGAGGAGGACAACTTGAAGTGGACAGCAAAGTGAGTGACAGGAGACCTTTTAGCAAACTATTTAAGTACTCACTGACATATGCATAAATATATTGATATAGTGTACTTAAAGCTACGAAGTGTACTTTAGATCAAACTTAGCAGGAAGTTCCATGCCCCCATCTCTTCTACCTCTGGGCAGAACTTAGAAGGTGAAGAGATTGCGATATGGATTTTGCATTCTCTGGACGAATAGCTGGCAGCCTAACATGCTGGAAATATAGCGAGTCCATTTTAAATTTCAGGAAGCAGCAGGTAACATCCGAACACTCCTGTGTATGCAGGTAATTACACCATATAGGCTGATCATCTATGGTTTACCTTAACCGTAGCATAACTTTGATGGATTTATATTGTACATGCAGTAGAGCTAAATTATAGGCACATGTCCTTCATATCCAGCAAGTTGTTAAATATACTGAGCAAAGGGGTTCAAAAGAGGTCAAATAAGAACTTTGCCAAATAGTAAAAATCAATATAAAAAATGAATAATAAAGAGAGGTTGGTTGTTAAGCCGTGAACCTGCACACAGTGGCAACTCAATGAGTTTTCCTAATCTTTAAACCCGATTCTCTTCAGCAAAAGTAGAATGAGGACCTTTCTCCTCTATCATGGCAGCTAGCCTCGCTTAATGTCGACCTACCTAATCCAGTCCTTAGTAGATATGCAGTAATTTGTTGTACATGTGTATCTTAGGATATAATTTGTCTGTATTTATGTTCTCCAAGGCACAGGTATTTAACAACAAAAACAGTGCTAAAGTGAGTTCGATGGCATTTATCTCACGTTTTTCTCGCCTTTTTTTTTTCTTTTTTTTTTAAACGTATGGACTCGTACATTTATAGAAGTGAATGTAATTGCTTCCTCAAAGAAAACACTATTAATAGAGGACTTGTGTTACTTCTGTTGAAACAAATCCAAATGTTTCTCACCTCCTCAAGAGCTTTTTTTCATATTTTAACAGATAACCTATGAAATAAGGAATATATTTCCATTTGTATTTCACTGAAATATTTCATCAGAGCTTGCATGAAAATGTGTAGAGAGCATATACTGTACCTGGGCTGGTTCCTTAGAAAGGAACTGAGAAGGAAGAGAGATGGGCGGGTGGGGGTTGGGGGGGGGGTTGGTGCGGGACTGGACAGGGGGTGACCGAGAAGAATCTGCTTTGATTCGGACCACACTGCACTTAAAACTCGTTAATGCTATTTCCTTTCCTCCCTTGACCCTTTTATGTTTTCAGTATGTCCTTGGCTGTGTTAACTTTGTGTTACAGTTGACAGTTGCCCGTTAATATTATTTTTACGTTGTTCAGACAGCTGAAAGAAACGGCTCGAACGAGATGTATTCCACAAGAAAAAAAATTATGTGGTAGATGTTGTTCTGCTTCAGTGGGTAAACGCATTTTTTACATAAATTAAAAGCTCCATAATTTCTGTTCTAACTGGGTGTGTGTCTGTGTGTTTCAATCATTTTTTACAAATGCTGAAAATGAGCAAATTTTCAGGATTCTGACCTGGACCTGACTTGTGAACAGTTCCTGTAGATGGTGCTGTGATCACATGAAAATGTGTTGGTTGCATACATGGATCCTTCCGGATACCGCTCTGTGAGCATCCAGCACTGAAAATTGACGGAACCTTTAAACAAATACATAGTTATTCTATTTTGTTAATTAAGCCTTAGCTTTACTAATATTTATAAAGATTGGGAATCGATAAAACTTGTTACAAAATTATTTTGGTTTTAGTTTTCAAGCCTGGCTTCCAGAGAAAAATGGAACTAAAATTGTGCATAGAAGCAAAATATTTGAGGTATCCTCATCTGCTGCCTTCATATTCTGTCCAGTAATAACCTTCAACATGAAGATGAATAAAACAAGTCCTATTTTTTTTTACCAGAGTCCTTAATGTACTAATGGTTAATAAGAATATTAGCCAATTTATTTGCATCATGTTAACAGAATATCAAAATCTCAGTGGTTAATTTTTTATTTTATTATAGCGCTTTTAACAATGGTCAATGTCACAAAGCAGCTTTCTTGAACAAAGAAATTCTTGAACAACTTCAACAGAAAAATGTATGGAGATATAAAATAGTTATCAGTTTGTCCTTGTGACTGACAAGAAAGAAATTACTGGTCCAATTCTCTAAATTTTACATAATGATTTCATGGACCTGTGTGCTTATTGGGACTAAACTATTTTGTTAATTGTATAATCTATTGAAAACGTGTCAAAATCTTAAACCACTGGTAGCAAAGTAGCAGCAATATAATGCAACAATTATTCTAATGTATTCTAGCAGTTTAGTTGAAATATTAAGACAACTGATATGAAGTCCATGGTGTTGGGGGGCAAAATGGTCAAGCACCCCTCACTGAAGGGAGTGAGAGTCGCAAATGAGAAATGTGTGAGAATAATCAGTAGCGATCGAAGAAAAATCTATTTAGTTATGCATCACAACTCTTGTTTGGCAGCTCATGGAGATGCTGACTCCAAAATAAATTTTTTGAAACTTAAATTTTCATTTATATTTCTTTGCATTTAAGGTGGTAAAATGTTGCAGTTCCTCTATAATCCTACTGGTGGTGTGCTTTAAATACATTGGCAAGCATCACAGCATTCACTGTGCTATGAGCAAATTATTTGCTAAGTCTGTTTAGAACTATAATGAAATCTGGAAATATATGGATACTAAAAAAATTTGAATACACAATTGCAATACAAATTCAATTACCACCAATGTATTGTGATATCACGTAATCCTTGGTGATTCTCATTATTACAAACCAGTGTCTGCTACTGCTACTGGGGGGAAAAAAGACACAAGACAAGACCATCAGCAGGACTCAGGACTTGTCTGGCCAAAAAAAAAGAAAAAATCACACGCCAGTATTTCATTGGACTGCCTTTTGTTTTGATTACGGCCATGGCATCCTTTCGATAAGCTTATGCAATGTCACAACATTTATTTCCGTCCCGAGTCGCATCAATTTCTCTCCAAGATTTTGTATTGATAGGAGAATTTGACTGCTGAATAAATCATTCTCCTGCACATCCAAAACATTCTTAATGGGGTTAAGGTCTGGACTCTGGTGGCCAATCCATGTGTGAAAATGATGTCTCATGCTCCCTGAATCACTCTCTCACAGTTTGAAAAAATGTAAACCAAGATATCAAGCTATCATGGAAGAGAAAAATCCATAGTGGTCATTCAGTATATTCAGGCTGTCAGCTGACCTTATTTTTTGTGCACAAAACATTGCTGAGCTCAAGCCCAGACCAACAGAAGCAACCCCGGGTCATAACAATGCCCACACAGGCTGGTACAGTATGCACTAGACATGATCAGTACATCATTTCATCCAACTCTCTTCTTACCCAGATGTACCAATCACTCTAAAAGAGTAAATCAGGCCTCATTAGACCACATGACCTTTTTCCAATACTCCACAGTCCATTCTTTATACTCTCTAGCAAATTGAAGACTTTTTTCTAATTAGCCTCACTGATGAATGGTTTTCCTAGGGCTGTAAAGTCTCAATCCCTTGAGCTTTCTTTGCATTGTGCCTATGGAAATGCTCTTACTTTCACTATTAAACATAACCATGGGCTCTATGCTTTTTTTATTTTTTATGAATTGATTGATTGTACCCAACTTTTAAGTAATCTCCCATCATGATAACTCAAATTGGTTTACCCGACTATATTTCTTCCTCAAAGATGATGGTTTGTGCCCATTTACCTGACTCTCACGCCCTTGGAGGTTTTTGGTTGTGAAGATGTGCTGTTTTTTATTTCACTGCACTAAACAGTGATGTCAGAACATTCAAAGTAAGTGCGAAATACACACAATGATGTCACCAATTAAACAAAAATTGTTCGTTGATTTCAGTATAGCATATTGACTGTTATTTATTTTAACTGTTGTTAATAAATTATGCTGATTGATCTTTATAGTATAAACTGTAGATGAAAAGAGGATACACATTACATTTAGCAGACACTCTTATCCAGAGCGACTTACATTTTTATCTCATTATACATCTGAGCAGTTGAGGGTTAAGGGCCTTGCTCAAGGGCCCAACAGTGGCAACTGGGGTTTGAACCTGGGATCTTCCGAACCGTAATCCAATACCTTAACCACTGAGCTACCCCTGACGGGATTTAGGTTTAGACTCGCACAATCTTGATCTATCAATTACATATATCATAAAAAACATTAAATCATATAACATTACAGGTTTGCAGATATGCAGGTCCACCCAGTTTTGGAAAGTGTTGTTTACTCATCCCCACGATCAATGTTAAAATCTCTTAGAATAATTTCTTTACATTATCTCTAATTTATTTACATGAAAGATTCTGGATAAATATTAATTTTCCCCTCATGAAAAAAGAAAAGCATAATATAAATGCACTATAATTTGTGGTGTAAATGGAATAACAAACCCTGCCACTAGTGAATTCATCCATGATAAACTAACGACTTTATGAACTGATCTCCTCTTCTTTGTCTTTCGGCTGTTCCCTTTCAGGGGTCGCCACAGCGAATCATCTGCCTCCATCTAACCCTATCCTCT
>JAOVVA010000054.1:17521033-17537374 GCA_028565275.1 Leiocassis micropogon
CTACAAAGCACAATGTCATCTGCAAACATCATAGTCCATGGAGACTCCTGTCTAACCTCATCTGTCATCCTGTCCATTACCAGAGCAAACAAAAAGGGGCTTAGAGCCGATCCTTGATGCAGACCCACCTCCACCATGAACTCTTCTGTCACAATGAACTGATCTCTATATACGTATATTACTTTCTGTATACAAAATTATTCTCAAAGTGCTTCACAAAGAAATTCTGAAAGGTAATAAAATATAATCAACTTGTAGCAATTATTACAGTAATGTATGACAAATTAATTAATAACCAATAACATACATAACAGGTTGTGAGAGGGTGTGAGAGCCACTTGAAGCTGCTGTTGCTTGATGCTTCTGGTTTATCAAGAAGTCTGCCGTTACTGGTCAAGAAGAAATCACAACCAAACAATTACTAAACTTATTAAATGTTTTATTGCATCATTATACAGGGTATCTGAAAAGTTATGAACCAATGGCAATACAGGTAAGTTGAGTGAAGACAGTTTTTGCAGAGCATACCAGACTTTTCAAAAGCTTTGATCTAGCACTCATTTCTTGTTACTAAATTAAATTAAATGACATACGTTAAATTAAATAAATGGGAACACATGTTTTACTGTGACAGACTGCGAAGTGCCTAAAGATACAAATTGATGTTTATGTAACAACCTCAGCAGCAGCCTCATTTCCCCTCTCGTCTGTTCCAACTACTCATTATTCAGCATCAACAGTATACTAATGTCATCTTCACCTATTTCTCCCTGGTTCATGCATCTAATCAAGTTAGATTTTTTTTATGCTTGAATGATTCATAGGTCACTGTGTGGCTTAACAAGGAAAAAACATTCTTCTGAAACTGCTCAGGTACAGGGACTGGACCGAAAATAAGCGAAAAACATAGCTCATTTGTTCATCTTAAGAAATGTTTTTATCATAAGCGAGACTTAGGTGGAACACTCTGGATTGGACTTCCAGATCACGAAGTGTGACTGTGTGAAATATGGGGTACTGCAGTACCCCATATTTCACACTCAGTCACATTTTGTGATTAATTAATCATGGCCAAATCATATGGTGCCATGTTTTTGGGTGGTGACAGGAAATCAGAGAACCCAGTGGAACCCCTCATAGACACATGCAAACCTTTGTACCGACAGTAACCCAAGCTCAAGATTAAACCAGGGATACTGGCGCTGTAAAGCAACAATGCAACTCTACACACCTCCCTGCCTCTCTGCCACTCCTCAAATACACACACACTCAAGGAGATACAATCAGTAATAATTACTTTATGCTACCTAGCAAGGGTTTCACAATTATACACTGGCTCACTGATTTCACCGACTCACTGATAAAGAGGGTGGTTAATATGTGATTTCAAAATTGATACGATTGTATTCACAGTACAATAAAGTACATATGGTTTGCTTCCCATCACAATAGGTGGCAGCATACGTTTTGTGCCGAGAAAACCGGGAGGCATCAGTGTCTTGGCTTCCTGTTACACTCTTCAGCACCCTGGTGTTTTGAATTATTCATTAGGAAAATATTACACTTGATGTTAAGGCAGCACCTGATTCCCTTATCAGATTTGGTATGGATGCAATAAAATGCCTGGAGCCAGAATGTAGCTTTAGTATTAACCTAATATTTAGTAAGCAGTATTGGAATTGGCATGAAGCTATATTTATAAATAAATGCTTCATAGTACATTAAGATGAATATTTCTTAAAATGCATGAATGAATAAAAAAATAAAGTAAAAAATTGGAGTAAAGCTGCTAAAATATGAAATTGGAAAACATGCATGGTCAGGGTTATTAGGATAAAAGCAGGGCATGTCTGGTGCACCCTCAATCAGGCACAATTTGATCTCTATTCCTTTTAAATGCCCTGTTTTGGCACTGTGCCCCTGGTGGTGTCGTGTCGCCTGTTCAGAGGTGTCGGAACTAGATATCTAGACGCCTGTCTAACATGTTTGATGTGCACAGGAAATCTGGCCTGTTAGTCTATATAAGTCTTCAGATAAACCAGGCACCTAACACAGAGGTGAGATGCATGAGCAATATCTGCCTCTAGTGCCATAAAGCAATGGCTGTTAAAACTGGCTGAGTCGGCATCGATCTTGTTTACAGCATACAGAACAACCCACATGCTCATTTTGTTGGCAAACAACATCTAAGACAGTTTATGAAATAGGCCTATGAAATTTTAATGGTGTGGATGTAAAATATTCTCGCTGCTGATTTTGATAGAACAAGGTGTTATACTACACTATATGGGATCATACAAAATTGGAAATGCTGTTTTTTTTTCTTTTCAAACGGACAATTTAATCACAAAGCCTTTCACTGACTAAAACAAAGAGTCAATAACCAGAAAAGACATTCCTTTCTGAGATTTCTGTGGCTTGTCTTCAATGGAGACACCTATACAACTGCTTTGTGTATTCAACAGGATTATTTGAAATACGGGGGTCAAATGGCTGCACTCAGAGCAACAGGGTGTGCCTTATGGAAAACCTGTTTTATTGTGTGTCGAATGCCAAGCGCACCAGGATGTAGTTCATGTTTCAAGTAGTAACACTTTTTTCCATGGCAATGCTCGGTCACACTCACAAAATTTGACTTTGTCCAGCACTTCTGTGGTTAAGTTTATTTCTTTGGAAGGTACATGTGCCTGGCAATGGCAGGTGGTGTTTTTAGATCAGTCAGTTTCTTGTGATGAAGTTTTGAATAATTTGTGGTGTAAATGGAATAACAAACCTTGCTGCAGAGCAGAATTTACTGAACTAGAACATTCTTTGATTTTGGCATACTTTATTCTTAATTCTTTATGAAAACATGTATGACATATATACAGTATATCGGGGGTTGGACAAGGAAACTGAAACACAAGCCAATTTAGTGTTGAAGGTTTCATCACTAAATTTGAGCAAACTGGTGGCCAATCTTCATTGATTGCACATTCCACCAGTATGAGCAGAGTGTGAAGGTTTAAGTACAAAAGTAATAGCACAGTTTTGCTTAAAATATTGCAATGCACACAACATTACAGGTGACATATTAAAAGAGGATAAATTGTTGGTACGTGTCTCGATAGAGCATCTGTGACCAAGACAGCAAGTCCTTGTGATGTATCAAGAGCCACGATATCCAGGGTAATGTGAGCATACCACCAAGAAGGACGAACCACATCCAACAGGAGTAACTGTGGAAGCAAGAGGAAGCTGTGTGAAAGGGATGTCCGGTGCTAACCCGGATTCTATCCAAAAAACATAAAACCACAGCTGTCCAAATCACTGCAGAATTAAATGTGCACATCAACTCTCCTGTTTCTACCAATACTGTTTGTCGGGAGCTCCACAGGGTCAATGTACAGAGTCAAATGTACAATGTACATTTCCTCCACCAGCATCACGTAGTGACCTGGCCACTATTCTGCAAGAAGAACGGCTCAAAATCCCTCTGTGCAGGACATTCCTAAGACAAATTGATGCTGTATTGGCTACAAAAGGAGGATTCATCAGTATTCTGATGAAATGTCTCATGACTGAAGATTTAACTGATTGCAGTCTGATCATGGCTCAAGCCTACTGAGAGAACTTTCTATCTTGATGGTATCCAAGCGCTTGTGAAATGCTAGGATAAGTACATTAGCAGGGGATTATAAAGAGGAATAAGGGAAGTGTTCCTGGAATCTACAGGAAACATCATGTAAGGAACCAATAAACTTATATCAAAATTTAAGAGAAAAGAAACAAGTAGACACTGAACTCTCTGGAACTCTGTTAATGATTTTCAATAAGTTGATTTAAAAAAAAGAGTGTTATGTTAGTGTTAATGCTTTGTAAAAGTCATTATGTTTTCTGAAAATGTTATGTCCTCCATCCTGAAGACTTTACTGTTACAGGAAAATATAATGACTGTTACTAAGCACTTATTGTAAAAATAATAATAATAAGAATAAACTTTAAACCATGAAAGAGGCAACAGTATTACTATGGTTTATAATTAATGTTAAGGATTCTTCTTCTTTTTTATTTTTATTATTATGTATTACAGGTGTAGCTTAGACAGTAATATTTTTGGTGTTATTTAAATACAGTCATGTTGGGAATTTTGCTCCTTATTAGATCAAAACACATCACATCAGATTTTTGTATATAAAATAGATTTAATTTTCAAAAGATCTATTCATTTATACAATTATTCAAGTAAAATCAGCCATTAAAATAATATTCAGCTTAAAATACATATAAGAAGAATATATTTAAACATTATTCCCTGAATAAAAGCAGTCAATTTGTGAGAAAAACAGTGCTGAGCTTCCAAATGGTGCCTGCAAAATACAATTAATAGAACATCGGGGTTGGTTCTCAGAGTTTTGCTGAGTCATACAGAGCTACACTGCCACGGTAAACCACAATTTCACAGCTCATTAAAAGTTAAAATTAACTTATTACTTCATCTGGGGAAAAAAAAGATTGGTAGAAAAATCATATTGTTACAAGCCACTGCTAATGCCAGTGTTTTTCTTTTTGTTTCCTTATCCAAAAATGTGCATCCCATTTATTACAACTGAAACAAATGCCAAATGTTTTGTGTGCCAACTACTACATAACAAATTGGTTAATTTGATACACAGGAAAAAACGAACCTGTTTTTAATCACGATTGATAATTGGAACATTACAGTGACGTGTTAAATGTAAGATTTGTATCTTTCCAGTTAAAGGACACCCAGATACATAATGTGTACACACAAAGGTTCCACCCCAGATACACGGAAATGTACAGTTTATTTTCTTCTTTTTCTCTCAGCTCATTTATCTTAACTTGCTAAATGCCATTCAAAATGTAATAAATCTTGTCTTAAAGACATCATGACAAGCTAATCCTCTTACTTTAGTTATCCTTGACCCAGCATTCAGTAGAGGAAATGCTTCAGTGAATTTAAACATTTCCATGGAAAAAAAACATGAATTAATTTAAATTAAATTTTAATTTAAAGCTTTTGCATGTGCAATCAAGTTCAATCCAGAGGTGCATTAGTAAAATCCAGAAAGTATTCTGAATATGCATACGACTATAAAAGTGCTGAATAAACAGAAGCTATTCTTGTGGAGAAGTTTATATGTAATGCTGAAGGCTAGACACCTGGATCGAAAACATCAGATACGATCTGAAAGAGAAAAGCCGAACAGGACAAGACTCTGGAATAAAACTCCAGAATGTTTCAGATCAGAGAAATCTCTCTATTCGTTCGTTCTTTAAAATATCCAGCTCGATTGTTTTCTCACATGGTGATTGCATGTCATCGCTTCTCTCGAAAGCCATGTTCTCGTAGACTTTCACGCCCGAGATCTGCCACACCGATTTGCTGGGGATGTTAATATACACAGGCACTGAGCCGTTCATCAACTCCTGAGCATCGACGCTCTTGGGTTTCTCTCCCACCTCCACTGATTGCGAAATCGTTGTCGTCAATCTCCAAAAGTTTTTCTCCGGCTCGTCCAAGGGGATCCTGACATTCCCTGTGTACCACAGCACCCACCACACGAGGCTTAGGAACACCACCAGGGAGCCGGTGTAGATGAGAAAGTCGCCGTAGAAGCGGCCGCCCAGGCGCAGGTTGGCGAGAGCGCCGACGAGCAACACAGTCAAGCCGATCACGTCAAAAGCCACGCCGAGCAGGAATAAGGGCATGCAGCCCCCGATGCACCTCGGGACCATGGCGCACACCGCCGCCGAATGGGGGGAAGAAATCCCCGGGATCGTGCGTCTCTCAGCAGCAGCGCGTGTTTCTTTTTCTCTCTACTTGTCGAGTGGACACCTGTTTGGTAGCCCCGCCCCGAATGATGTCATGACACGCGAAAGCCACGCCTTTGTCTTGAGCAAAGTTTGGTCTACACAGGAAGGAGTTCAGGGATAAACAATCATAGTCGTGGGATAAACAACGCTGGATTTACACTGACGAGCCATAACATTATGACCACCGCCTAATATTGAGTAGGCCCCCTCTTTGACACCAAAACTGTGAATCACTTTCTGTATGTCCTGACCACTCCAGCTTAGGAACATCTCATAAGGTCTGCATTTTTTAAATTGCACTGGCCCAGTTGGGGTACTCAGTATTATTCAGGTGGTCATAATGTTATGGCTGATTGCTCTATATGGTTTTAAGTAGTCTAATCATGTAATCATGGCATATATGTATTTAACAGCTATGATCTAAGACATAAAACACTCCCATATACTGTACTTCTTACAAAGTTATTTTTGAGAAATTTCTGATCTCTTTAATGCCTTTTTGGCTGGAATAAAGAACTCAATTTGTTTTTATTATATTTTTTTCACCTGAGGATCCAATGCACAAAGCAGGCTCCATGAAGACATTTTTGCCATGGTTGGAGTAGAAGAACTTGAGAGGGCCTGCACAAATCCCTGACCTCAACCCGCCGAACTTATTTTTGAACCAGGCATTCTGCTTGACATATGAACCTGACCTCAATAATGCTCTTGTGGCTGGATGAGCAAATCCCCACAGTCATGCTGTAAAATCTGGGGAAAAATAAAGGTTATTATAACAATAAACAAAAGACTATATCTGGAAAAGGATGGGCAACAAGCACATATACTGTAAGTGTTTTGGTTAGACAATTGGTTTTGGCCATATGATTTGATTCATACACATTCACATTCCATACAAACTTGAATTATTCTTTTGATTGTGTAAAGCTGCTTTGCGACAATGACAATTATTAAAAGCGCTATACAAATAAAATTGAATTAAAATAAAAATATTTTGATTTTGTTTAAAATAAAATAAAATGTAGTTCATCATATTGCATAGGTTGTGCTGAAAAAAAGGATGTCACACTATACTGCATAATCCTGATCACTCACTCACTCATTGTCTACACCGCTTTATCCTGTGTATATAGTCGCAGGGGGCCTGGAGCCTATCCCAGGAGACTTAGGGTGCCAATCCATCGCAGGGCACACACGCATTCACATATTTACATGCTTTTTCACACGTTTATTCACACGCTTATTAACACATAATGGGCAATTTGGAAACTGTAATTAGCTCAATTTGCAGTTCTTTGGACTGAGGAAACTGGAACACCATGCCGTCCAAACACCATATATATGTTCATTTAAAAAATGGCTAAAAGGCACTGGGTTTTAAGGGCTACATAATCAGAATATGAACTGATCTCCAAATAGCCCAAATAGTATGATGTCACATTACTTCAATATTTTAAACAATTGTCATGATTCTTTTTTTTTTTTGACAATTAAATTTAAAAATTAGCCAGCTAAGAGTCTTTCATATCTTGTTTGGAGGATTTTTTTCCCTCATATTTTTCCCTCTTTTGAGGTGTACCCACAGGTTTTTGATGATGTTTAGGTCAAGAGACTGCAGGTCATGACAAAACCTTTAGCATACACATCTTGAGGTTTTCCATTATGGATTTTGAGGTGTGTTTTGATATGCATTTCTAATATGAGCATTTCTCTCAGAGGGGTGGTTTCCAGACCTCACCATGACGTCCTGTGTCTCGGCTAACTGCCATTTCTTAATTACGTTAGGAACTGAGGAAACAGCTTCCTGAAATTGCTTTGCTATCTACTTATAGCCTTCTTCTGATTTGTGGGCATTGATTATTTTAATTTTCAAAGTGTTAGGCAGTTGCTGAGAAGAGTCCATGGCTGCTGATTGTTGGTGCAAGCTTTAAGGAGTCAGAGAATGTATAAAGCTTTAATATTTGCATCACTTGGCCTTTCCTTATGATTACTGTGAACAAAGCCTAACCGTAACAAGCTAATTAAGGCCCGAGACCTTGGTAAACATTATCTGAGAGTTCTTGGGTGCCCATATTTATCATGGCACTTCTTTCCTGATTTTAATTGTAAATGTACAGAAAAAAAATAAAACATTACTCTTGCAAAAATGTTGAAAAGAATGTTTCATCTTGAATTTTGCAGATTGCAGATTAGTTTATTATCCATTAATTTAAAGGATATTCAGAGATACTATTCACAGTAACAAAGATTTTGACCTCTTACAGAAAATGCAATCATATAAACAATTACACTTCATTTAATATGTTAATGCAGAGTCCCTCGGTTAGTTTAGCATTATAAAATAAACAAGCTTGTTAATATACATTTTTCTATTAAAACTACTGTCCATGATATACTGTTATAGAAAAAAAATCACATTCTGACCAAACAGAATCTAGCATTAAAAATCTAAGTATAAAGATATGAAGTAAACAAAATACTTTTTACCACATAAATGCATCTTGTAGTTGTATGCAGAATACACCTTGTATGCAGAATTTGTCAACCACCATCCAAATCATATTTCCCTGGAAAGGCCATCATAGGACCTGAGACCCAAATGTTATATGAGTGATCATTTTCAGCACAGCTGAAATACTGGCACATACAGCTGTGGTCCGTGGTTTATATTATACACATCAAGAACTTTGAATTTGTCCTTTTTCTGGAGCAGAATTATTGTACAACATACATCTTTAATATCAAAAATTTGAATATAAGTTTAAATTTATTTAGGATTTTTTGATATCACCAAACGAGTCAAAATACACATATACCTTATTAGATTATTAAATTAATGGTGCTGAAAGACCTGAGAGTGTCTGTAAATTTGCCAAGTCCAAAGCTTCTCAACTTTTTGGTAGTAATTATGATTGACTACAACTGGTAGTTTCTCTGTGCCAACAGAAGGGTTTGTTTGACAGCCCTCATTACATTGACTGACACACAGTTCAATAGGAACGTCAGATCTGAGAATGTTATAGATTTATAAGTCAGGAATGTCTCTTGGACATATTCATAAAAACTTGCAGATTCAAAAGTCAGTAAAGAATTTGTATATATGTACAGGTATTTGGGAGTGTAAGATCCCAAAAGATCTGAAAGAAGACCTGAACTGGCACCCTCAGCTGAGAGGAAACTGGTTCTGATGATCAGGAACCACCCATGAGCCACTAAGGCACAGGCCTGCAATAAAAAGTCTATTGTTACTGTCTACAGTCAAGTGAGTTTTACATTGCCATGAACTGAAGAAAGAAGTAAATACTTCAAAATTGACACCTTCAAACATGAGTTAAATTTGCATCTGACCACATGGACAAAGAACACGGACAAAGAGGACCGTTTTGACCTGAGATAAAGCGTAAAAGTGAGGTATTTTACCCTCCAAACACATTAGTAACTGTTAAGCATGGTGATGGCAGCATCGTGCTTTGGGGCTGTTTTGCTGCCAGTGGAACTGGTACATTCGACAAAGTTCAAAATTTGCTTCAATTCACTCACTCACATACCTGAAGCCTATCCCAGGCACGAGGTAGGGTACACCCTGGACAGGGTGCCAATTCATTGCAGGCGCACACACACTACAGGCAATTTGGGAACACCAATTTAGCCTAATCTGCATGTCTTTGGACTGTGGGAGGAAACTGGAGTACCCGGAGGAAACCCACCAAACGTGGGGAGAACTTGGGGAGAGACAGGAATCGAGCCTGGCCGGGAATTGAACCCGGAGGTGCAAGGTGACAGTGCTAACCACTACACTGCCTGCTTCAACTCAATTCAAGTTTATTTGTATAGTACTTTTAATAATGGTCATTGTTGCAGAGCATATTTACAAAATAAAAATAATGAAAATGTACTAAAAAAAGTATAATTATAATATCAGTTTGTCCTTGATGAGCAAGGTGACCAAGGAAAGGAAAAATCTCCCAGAGATTACAACAGAACGAAATCTTGAGAGGAACCAGACTCGTCTGTGACCCTGAATACATGATAAAGTGGTATAGACGATGAGTGGATCAGCATACCTTCAGATTGTCGGCTAGATCTGTTGAAAGTTGGACAAAACTGAATGTTTCAACACGGACCATGACTATAAGCACACATCACAGCAGGTTTTAAAATGAATAAAGCAGGTTTACTTTAAGTTGTGGCACCCTTAACTCTATTGAAGATTTGTAGGCCATGCTTAAAAGACAGGGTTGTTCCAGCAAACCAACACCTTAAATTGAACGCTAATAATTCTGTCCAGAAGTATGTTCAAAATTTATTTGCTGTATCAAAGGATTAAACATATATATCAGACCCTGAATGTAATATTTTGGCTGTGCATTCATTTTAGTAAACCACCACCATCATTAATATGGTGATCCCATTTTTATTTGTTTAGCCGGCATGTCTAGATAAGCTCGTCAAACTGAAATGAGAAAAACATCATTGTAAATCCATCAATCCTTCAGAATCAATACCGCATTAGACAAATGTATATTTTATGAGCAGCAGGTGGCAGTAGCAAACTACACAATACCCCTCAAAAGACAGGTTTGCCTTATTTATAGGCTAAATTAGTATTTTTTCAATACACGTAACAAACAAAACCCTGAATTCTTTTTCCCCATGGTCTAAATAAGTCTGAATTAGTTTGAATGCTTTGCAGTTTGTTTGATTCAGTGCTATATTTTGTTTATATTATGGAAGAATTTGAATAATGAGCTTATAAGATAAACAGCACAATATCTTGTGAATAGGTGCGAATAAATAGCAAAAATTATGCAGAAAAATATTTCTCATATTCCATAATCTGTCCTCTTCCCCCTCAAATAATGCATAATGAATAGGGCTTCATATTTAACTAGGTGATACTGGTTTAATTGTTGTAGAATGTTAGATCCAAAACAAAGGCAAATCATGACTACCATGGAAAAAAATTATGGCAACCCATTTCGGTCATGACTTTTACCCAGGAGAAAACAGACCGCCGGTTATTGAGAGGCTAGTGTTGGAGATTCCAGTTGTTTAGATCACCATTAAGAGTCGACTCTTTCCGATCACAGAGTGAAGAGTTCTGCCATATTAATAACAGGTAACTGTTATTCTCTGCCTACATTGTGTTGAAATTGCTGGCATCCTACCCTGTTTAATTGCTAATAACAGAAAAAAAAATGCTTTGTATTAGATTTTATGGGCAAAATCTGCTATTAGACAGTACAAATGTGCAGTGACAGTAATACAGTAAACATGCCCGCATCACCCCTGCTGTGTCTGTGCTTCATTAAAGAGATGGCTCTAGTTATTCTGATATCCGATCATCTCTCTGCAGTGAATCCTCAGTCATGCTTCCTGACACACACTCAGAGCTGAGAGTCAAGCATATGCTTCACCATCCACACTAATAAAATGCTCAAATGGTCAAAATATATTGTCTATCTCAAAACTAAATTACACAAAATGAAAAACAACTTGTATATGCAATACGTCAGCTAGGGTAAATAGTGAAGTGTCTTTTTTTTTCTTTTTTTTTTTTTTTCCGTATTTTGGTCCATCCACATGCCATCCGGCACATTAGGAGACGGATCCTCTTCACCTTGGAGATATATCCATCGTTTCTATGGCAGCTACTGAAGGTGTCGGGTTGCTGGCTCGATGCCCCATTGTCATTCACACACTACAGGCAATTTGTGAATGGCAATTAGCCTAACCTGCATATCTTGGGACTTCGGAAGGAAACCGGGGCACCCGGAGGAAACCCACCAATTACGGGGAGAAAAAGCAAACACACATAGACCTGAGAAAACTCCAAATTACTGTACAACAATTTCCTATTTCTAAATATTGCTAGTCATTCTGATGGTAGACTGTTTCAGATATATACATCTACACACACACAGTGCTATGAAAAATATTTGCCCCCTTCCAGAATTTTTCTTAAATATTTGTCATACTTAAAAGATTATCAAACAAATTTTAATATTACACAAATATAACCCAAATAAATACAAAGATTTCATTTATTAAGGAGAAAAAGCTGTCCACACCTACCTGGCCCTATGTGAAAACATAATTGTCTCCCTTTGCTAAACAGATTTTTGGAAAGCTGAGTTAAAATTCATTTTCCACTCACAGGTCTAATTACTGCCAGACCCGTTGAATTAAAAAATCAAGTAAATAGATCCTGTCTAACAAAGTAAAGCATGCAAGATCTAAAAAAGCAACATAATCTAAATAAATTCAAGAACAGATGAGAAACAAAGTAATTAACATGTATCGTTCTGGAAAGCCTTACAAAACCATTTCTAAGGCTTTGGGTCTCCAAACCACGGTGAAAGCTGAAATTACTCCAAGAGCACAATGACAACTCATCCAGGAGCTCATAAAAGAACCCAGAACAACATCTGAACAACTGCAGGCCTCACTGGCCTTAGTTAAGGTCAGTGTTCATGATTCAACAGTAAGAAAGAGACTGGGAAAAATGGCATCAATCGGAGAGCTATAAGTGAAAGCCACTGCTAACCAAAAAGAACACAAAGGCTCATCTCACATGTGCCAAAAAATATCTTGATAATTCTCAAGACTTTTGGGCAAATACATATTGGGCATATGTGGACTGATGAGACAAAAGAGGAACTTTTTGGAAGGTGTGTGTCCTGTTACATCTGGTGTAAAATAACACAGCGTTTAATAAAAAGAACATCATACCAACAGTCAAACATGGTGGTGGTAGTGTGATGGTCTGGAACCTTGTGGCTTCAGGGTCTGAATGACTTGCCAAATTAAGGGATCCATGAATTCTGCGCACTACCAGAAAATCATAAAGGAGAATGTCTGGCCATCAACATACACTTATCATCCATTATCTAATGTTATACCAACTATACACTGGCTCATGAAGTTGATTATGCAGTTATCTAATCATCTAATTATAGAGCAGCAGCATGCATTAACTACTACAGATACAGGTCAAGAGCTTCAGTAAATGTTCACAAACAACAGAATGGGGGAAAATGTCTCAGTTTTATTAACCATGAGCTGGCTTGAGTATATAAACAGTGAATTTTTTATCTACACATTAGAACAACACTTGAATCTTAATATTTTTGTCCTTTCTTCTTGCCAAAATTGCTGAAGCTCTGTCATATTGGATGGAGACTATTATGATGAACAGCCACATTCATGTCCTGCTATAGATTCTCAATCGAATTGAGGTCTTGCTTTGACTGGTCATTTATAACACATTTATTTATAACACACAGCTTTGAACCAGTCCAGTATTGCTTTGGCTCTATGCTTAGGGTTGTTGCTCTGTTGGACAGTGAACCTGCACCCCAGTCTCAAGTCCCCTGATGTGCTGGCATTATAAGAAATATTAATTGAGTCTAGCTAGCATTTGTATTATCTTTTGGTTTGTTTAATTGCACATATGGATTTCCTCCATAGCTCTAGGCAAAGTTGTGCTGTATTCTTTCCGATTTTTAATAATGGAATTGCACAGCTGTTGAAGAGAGAATTAGTCTGAAAAATATGTATGATTATTTAGATAAGTTTAAGCACTGAAAATGAAGTTTACACCTGAAAAAAGCAAAAATTATTCATGCAGTATGAAGTGTGTCCCCCAAGTTGAGTCCACTGGACCTGTTTAAACAAATGGCTTGAAATGATTGTCTTTAAAGACGGGGAATAGCAAAATGACTTTTTGGAGCACTTCCAAGTGATGTTCTCTCACTCAAGCTAAATGGACTACTTCTGGCTAATCAAGGGCAGCTTGTAATGTGTGCATTTACAGGCAGCAATTTACCAGGCTGATGTCAGACAAAACTGTTTACATAAAATTTGGTGCAAGTTCTGCACCAAAGAACGGATTTTTAATCTGTGATTGGATTTTTTGAGGTTCAGAGATGTACAGTCACACAAAATTATTCATTGGGAAAAATGCTATTTGCTTTGCTGATCATTTTAATGAATCTGTAGTCAGCAGTATAAATTGCTTCAGACAATATGCAAAATGAAATGCAAGATTTTTTACCCGTTAGAGGCCAGTTTGGTGGTACCGCATTGCAGGGACTGCACTGAAGGCTGATGTTCATACCTTGTGAATAAAATTGGCTAAATATCACTGTGTAAGTAGAAAGCGAATCGATCAAACATGACTGAAAAAAACTGATGGTTCATCATTATGTAATGAAGACTGATTAAGGATTTCTAGGAAATTATATAGCACAAGTGCTGCTCAGGATTGTCTAACCATTTTTCACCCTACACTGAGCATGTCCATAGGTATTCTAATTGAAATGGCTAAGTTCAAGATTTTATAGATTACTTTGGGTAAACCAAATCAATAAGTAATAGTTCACAGGATTTCACATATACTGTAGAAGTATGATTCTTTATACAAACGTCACACTAGCAGAGCATCAATATATTATATCACTCATGTTTCAACTTGTCACACAGAAATATGCACATATTTGTTTTTCATGCATGAGTTGTTTTAATTTGTGTAATGCATCACACAGTCAATCACCCGGCAGCATATGCATGCTGTAGGAAGGACAATCAGCTCATATGCATGACTTGCATATGGGCAATATCTTATCACAATCACCTTCACTGAATAATATTAAAGTACAATGACACATATGGCACATTAAATGAAAAACAAAACAAAACTATAAGATATCAGGTGCAGTCATGTATGTAACAAGTGTGATTAGAAAGTTGTGTGGAAATGAAGGTGCATGAAAGTATTTAATATTTTATACAATTTAGACAACTAAAATGGGAATGGTTTAATTAAAAATGTTCTTGGAATATTCCTCCTACAATATTCCTAAATCATGAAAAAAAAAAACACTGTAATGTTTCACTTTCTGACATTTTAAAATGTTAAATACAGAAACTTTGTTGAGTCGTGATAGTCAGACAATTTTATATAACCATAAAATTGTTTCCTGAGAACACTGGGTCTGTATTAGTGACAAAAAGATGGTAACCATTGTGGAGATTAGTGGAAATGGAAATTATTAGCCATAACAATAAAACTACCTGCTGCCCTGCTTGTGCTGCCAGAACAGCTCTGACCTCATAAACCCTCTGAAGGTGTGCTGTGGTATTTGGCACCACAACATTAGCAGCAGATCCTTTAATTTCTGTTGTGAGGTCCACAGATGCACGATCAGATTGAGATTTTAACACTTGTGTCATTGTCACTACTGTCATGAAAGGGTGAACTTCTTTGTAAACATGTTTAGGTTGATAAAGATGTTTAGGTAGTAGGTAGTGCATGTCAAAGTAACAGCCACATGAATTCCAGAACCCAAGATTTCAGCTCAGAGCATCACACTGCCTCCAACAGTTGGCCTTTTTTTCTGTAGTGCCTTGTGCCATCTCTTCCCAGGTAAACAACAGTCGTCAAATTCAAATCAAATTCAAATTTAAATTTTATTTGTCACATACACAGTCATACACAGTACGATATGCAGTGAAATGCTTATACAACTGCTCGTGACCTTAAAATCAAGATTATCAATAAGAAATAAATTATGGAACAGAATAAAATATAGAAAAACTTAGATGCAGTAAAAAAAAGAAAATAATAATATATTTAAAATGTAACATATAAAAAATATTTAAAACACTTAGCTCTACAAAATATAGACAATATTTTTGGCTGTACAAATATGGAAAATAAGTGTGGAAATTGATATAGAATTTAAATAGAAATGTCCGGGGAGTGTGCAAATATGCATGAATGTGAAGATGTAATGATCATAAATGGGCAATGTGCAAAAGTGTGCAAAATGAAATGAAATAGAAATGTCCAGGATGAGTGCAAATGTGCATGAATGTTCAAATGTATAATGTCCATAAATGGTCCATAAATATATTGTGTGTGAGCAATGTTCATAAATCCTCATGATGTAAAAGAAAATTCTGTTCATCAGAACAAGCCACCATCTTCTATTGCTTAATGGTCCAATTCTATGGCTCACATGCTTATCATAGGTGCTTTCGAGGGTGGACTGGGGTCAGCTAAGGCACTGGTCTGTGGCTACACAACAAGCTATGATGTACTGTGTGTTGTGACACCTTTCTATCAAAGCCAAATGAACCTTTTCAGCAAAATGTGTTGTCTAATCATCACAACAATCCCTTGTTGTTGTCGCTCAGCTCTGCATGCTTGCCCATTTTTCCTGCTTTCAACCCCTCAACTCAGAGAAGTGACTGTTGACTCACTGCATAAAATATCTGCTGCCCTTGTCATGCGCAACTGTAATGAAATAATCAATGTCGTTTATTCCACCTGTCAGTAGTTTTATTATTGCTGCCTATCTGTGTGTGTGTGTGTGTGTGTGTGTGTGCATGCGTGTATTCTTAATCTGTATATATATATATACTGCTGTGCTTCCTTGGCACAGTGGGGCAAAAAGTATTTAGTCAGCCACCAATTGTGCAAGTTCTCCCACTTAAAAAGATGAGAGAGGCCTGTAA
>JAOVVA010000054.1:17537474-17548177 GCA_028565275.1 Leiocassis micropogon
ATATAGTATTTTGTACTTAGGCTTAATTACCATAAATGTTCATATATTAAGTTATTTTATTACATAAAAAAGCAATAAAAACTAATAAAACAAAGCCATGGGATTAAATTTTTGTTACTTATCATTAAAATATAGAAAGAATATTTAATATTTGTCTTGTATGTTGATTAGAGTTTGGGTGGGCCACAAGCTTCGTTTAGCTTAAATTAAGTTTGGGAATCATTGATATAACTCTTTGTGCTGCTGTGATAAGTGAATTTTCCTCTGGGATCCATCCATCCATCCATCCAGCCATCCATTGGGTCCTATTGATTTGATTTCCAGTTCACTGTGCGTCCTCATCATTTGATATATCTTAATGCCTGGAAGTGAAGAACTTTTCTACAAAGCTGTCTTTTGCCCAAACGCCAATGTCTCAGTGGGTTTGTAGTCCAGACAGACATGAGCCTCCTTCAGCATTTTAAGCAGAGTGTTCTGTAGTCTGCAAAGACAGTACATCTCCTTGTTTATGTTTTGTTCACCTTACAGTGTGTAGTGAGGCAAAAAGGAAAATTTATGTCTGATCTGATATTGCAAAAAAAAAAAAAAAAAAAAGGCTTAACTAAACAATAAGTCTGATACTATATTATACAATAATAGTACAATGCTATATACTAATATTTTACTCTAATTCTATATAGAGTCCAGCTGTCACTGGGCAGATTGCACTGGTCTAAATATGACTCAGTTTGAGACTCATGTCAAGAGCAGGCAGTAATTTCTTGATGAGACTGTTGACGCTGCAGGCAGGAAAGCAGATTTTCAGTAAATGTCATACTGGGCTACTACTTAGAGCTGGGCATTTTTTAGAAAAAAAAAATGCCCCCAAGTTTACTTATGCTTTGATGACCATGAAGAGTTGGACATTGTTTATGAGAGACCAATAAGAACAGCTGACTTCAGTAAAAGCATGATTCTCTTCCTCTCTCTGAGCAACCAGTGTAGGCCTTACCAGCATCGAATAAATCATGGGGTGGGGGAAGGAAGGGTAAAGGGGAGGAAGCTAATTTGTAATTTCATTATCCTGCTCAAGGTCAACTTAGCTAACAGGATTTGTGTGCTTGCTGTATGTTTGTGGGTATCTGTGTGTGCCTGTGTGGGTGTTGGGTAAAAGCTTGCAATTTATAGGTGTATGTATATGACCTGCATTCATCTTATCTGACATGGATCTCATATTTGCCATGTCTTTCCATCAAAGTGAAAGATGAGACAATGTCAGTCTATATGCTATGTCTTTCCATCATGCTAAAAGATGACACACTTTCAGTGCATGCCCTTTCAGTGTATTTTCATCAAACTAGTAGAAAGATGATACAGGGGTTGGCTTATGAAGCCAGTGTGGTTTTAATTATAACAGTCTAGCCTTGGAGAATAGGTTTGACTGACATGCACGAGTGTAAATCTATTGTGTTGTGTGTTGGCGCTCAGTGAAACATGACTAAAGCAAAATAAAGGGCAACCCTGTCCTGGTCTGTTTGCACACAAAAGCAGATATGTGTTGTTTTTTTTTTGATCAGGTGCTGGTGAACAACACGCCCTGGAGCTGAGGAGAAGGAGCCGTAAGATTCGTCTTATCTCTCTGAGCAGATCCTCATAATGCTGTTTTATCTCGCTTTGCAGATACACATGTGAAGAACTGATTCATCTAGCACTGTAATGATTAAGCCTTTGGATACTTCTTTCTGAGCCAAGGGATATTCTTTAAACTGTTCTCATATACACACACAGGGTATCATTAGTTCACTATATATTTTTGCACTGATACACTAAAGCAGAAAAGTCAATAGACACTGTCCTTGTCCCCTGGTATTAATGACGGGAAATATTAGTGAGACATAATATTTTAACTGCCATTATTTCACAAGAAGGAAGGACAACGAGCAGCCTGCAGTGGCATACAGTAGCTAATATTCAGTTCCCTGAGGATGGCATATGAGTTTTAATCCTCCTTTTGTATGTCATGTCTTTCCTAGTAACAGAACAGACAGTAAAATTAGTACGCAGCCGATATATTCCCACAGCAGATCCTTTTAAATGCGTCTAAATGGAATTTTGGTTTCGGTTACTGTACAGTCTGTAAAATGAGCTGGTAATGAACAATAACAGTAAGTAATGTTGGGCGATTTAGGTGTTGCGCTCTATAAATATGGACACAGCACAAGGGTTGTTGCTAATAGGATGATAGGTGATGAGATTTTTAGTGGCTCCGTAGTTGTTGGTTAGTTTGTTTTAATGGAGCAAGACTGCATCCAAAATATTCTAACTACAACACTAGCTAGCAAGCATTCATTTATATATAAAAAAAATTATACGGAGCTACACTAAAACTCATGAGTTTACTCAACAGTTAACCTTCAAGTGCACCAAAGTTCAACCCAATTTAAAAGTGTTAATTGTCAGTATAATAATCTTGATCTTATTTTCCACAATTAATAGCATAAAAAAAATCGAATTTGGAATATAGACCTTATTTTATCAGGGACTGTGCTAGACATGAAGCTCTACTGCGGCACAGGCACCTGTTACTCAAATCACACACACTTTTTCCAAATGCATGTGTGAAATGTGTTAATTTTCATATTTATTAGCTAATGTTTTGTGTTATTATGCATCAATCTTGATTCCTGTTTTTGTGCTGATACATGATGAGGTGAATGTGTCAGCATTACTACACTGGCTACGGCATTCACGCTGCCACGCTTGAGTGCGTGCATTATGGTGTAACAACCCTGGTGTGCCTCAGCTTATATGTTGAGTTAAACTGCATTGCTTTAGCATTGCAAATGAAAAAAAAAAAGTCTTATTTATTTATTTATTTATTTATTTGAAATAATTTTCAGTTTCCAAATAGAACTATAGTTACTCTAGTTCTATAGGCAGAATGGTAGTGCAATGGTTAGCACTGTGGCATTCCATCTCCAGGGTTGAGGGTTTAAATCCTACCATCGAGTCTGTATACATGGAGTTTTTATGTTCTCTCTATGCTTGGTGGGTTTCCTCTGGGTGCTCTGGTTTCCTCCCACAGGCCAAAGACATGCAGATTAGATCATAATTGGCATTTCCAAATTGCATGTAGTGTGAGAGTAAGTGTGTGCTTGTGCCCTGAGATGGGGTGGACACCTTGTCCAGTGTCCCCCACCCAGTGCCTCGTGTTCCCTGGGACAGGCTTCAGGCCTCCCGTGACCCTGCACAAGATAAGTGGTATCGAGAATGCGTGAGGGAGAGTTGATTAATAAATATGTCTATATTAATACCAATAATTATTTATCCAATAATTTGGTGTTAGCCTTTGAGAAATATTCTTGAATACAAAATGGTACATTTGATTCTTACATATTGCAGTTAAAATTACAATTGTACAATGTGGCAAAATAAACACAACGTGATTTAAACTCAACGTGCATAAACTCATGGTCCTCTCATACAACTTCCCAAGGGGACGCTGTGGTGCATTTATTGGAAGTCATTGTATATATACATATTTTAAAGGGGCCTCATGAAGATTTATGGAAAGTCTTTTTAACTTGCTATGGAATACCAGATACAGAACCTCTGGACATGAAGCACTTGGCATTTGCAGAAATTTTTCATAAAAACCACACAATGTCATGGTGTTGCTTTAATTACCTGCGCTTATATCATAAACTCTATGTGTGATGCATGTTGCAGATTCTGCTTCGGATAATGTAAGTTAATGTAATGTAATATCCATGTAATGTATATTTCATAAGAATTACTCACCATAAAAATAGCTACTGTAGTAGGTTGCCTGTAACAAAAAAAATCCTCAGAACAAATCTGATCTATGGTTGCTCCATAGATATATCAAATAATTTATAGTATTCTATAAATACTATATAGAAAATATAATACTATAAATAGAAATTCTGCATTCAAAGGGTAACTCATAAAATCCAAATGGATTGTGAGATATTAATAATGTACTATGAAATCCCATTAAAATCACATATTCTGCTGGTTCTAGTTCACTACGAGAACTTTCCATAAGGGATGAATGAATATGTTTATTTTAGGATGACACAAGCCAAACCATCTTTTCAAGGTTATGGACACAATGTAAAATTTAGACCGGGCAAATATCTACCTAAATTGCAAACTCCTTCTCATATCCTGTGTAAAACAGTTTTGTTGTTGTTGTTTTCTTGTTTTTTTGCAGTCAAGCCAGAGTGACCAAGCATAAATATCTGATCTCTGGAACAGTTCATGTCATTGCAGCAACAAACAGACCAAGCACTCGTGTGGAGAAAAACAACAGATTTTGGTGTCCTTGTTTTGGGCAGAAGGCCATTCTGTCTCAGAACGGAGCCGTGCTTACGTCTTTGGGTGGCCGGTGCATATTTTAAGGCAATTTCAGTCCTGGCAGTGACAGGGCACAGGTTACCATTTGTGCAATTATGCAGTAGAATATTTCAATACATGACATGGGAGAAAGCAAACATCTCTCTCTCTCTCTCTCTCTCTCTCTCTTTCTCCAGAGCCACAGTTCTGCTTGAGAGGAGCTCAGTTGAAACTGGTTCCATTTAATTCATTTTAAATCTAACCGATTCTCCTCTGGGCAGGCTCTTATATGCAGATAAGTGGCAGACACTGTGACCCACACTGCTCGCCACGTCTTTTAAAGAAACACCATTTTAAAATGGAATGCAATATATAGTCCGACCTAATAGAAGAATGTGCAATTGGTGAAAAACTTTTTTTGTTGGCATTTCCATTTGTGTGGGCATTTTAACATCTTTTGTCCCAGTGACAGTAATTAAAGGAACAGAATGTTCTTTTGTGCATATGGCTATCTCTTGCCAATTGTCCACACATACATTTAAAGAATTTGTGATTCATCAGGAGTCATTGCACTTTGAAGCATCTGTCTACTCCCATTGTCTGCGATCATAAACCGTGACCCTGTGAAAGATACCAGGGATGCCAAGGACGTGCGGTGTCTCCCTCCCGTCACACCGGAGGCCGCAGGTCTGGCATGATGAGATTTCATCAGTCACTTGGAGAACCCCAGCTGTCAGGGGCTTACCTATGGGCACTGTAAACAGAGCTCACCTCCTGAGACAGCCGCACAGCCCGCATGCCACCTGGAGATGTCTAATTGCAGGATAAATCCACTGACAGCTCGGCAAAAGTGCTATTGATCACATTTTTGTCCTCTGCCTGGTGTGTGCTCTTGACTAGAGGTTCTGGCAGCCTAAGAATGATTTGTATCTTTTCCCCTTCTCATTTGCAGCATTCCAGGCTAGTCCTATTCTCAATCTCCTCCTCATTCACAAAAATAAAAAAATAAAAAAATAAATGGTAAGGCACTTCCAGAGTGCTTTTGCCGTCCAATAAATGGATGCCTGAATTTATGTGCAAGGGCGTTCTGTACGTGTATCAGTGAGACTGTATGAAAGCGAATAGGACTGCTTACTCACCACCCTCACTGTCACATATCTCAATTGAATTACATGCCTTTTTCCTTTCTAACCTGTCAGAATGAAAAAGACAAAGCTTTTAGTGAGAATGCTGTGCTGCATGCATAATTGTTTCCTGAGAATGGCATGACAGCATCTCCTTCTCCACATCTCTGTCGATCGGGTCTCTGCTGTCAAAAGTCAAAAGTGAGGAGTTAGTGATCTCAACCCCAACAGAAGTCAATACAAAAACCAATATTCTATGGTACAGAGAGCCTTTTTGGATCTTGTCCCCATGGCGATTCGCAACCACTACCCGCTTCTCATCTATCTCGCAACTTTTGTGCTTTGTGTGTGCATTGTGCTTTGAGAATTCATCCGTCAGTAGAGGATTCTTTAAGATGTGTGAGGAAGAACATACAGAGAAAGTGACCAGATCCATAGCGTGCGAATCTCGAAACTTTTTGATAAAAACTCATAGTGAAAAAACAAAAACCAAGAACAAATTCCATGACAGAGGACCCTTGTTACAAATGCTCTATTACAAACATCAATTGTCCGCAATGTAAATTTTAAATTAAACAGAAAAGACAAGAGATGGCAACAAAGCCTTTGCTGCAAAGCCCTTGTGAGGGTTACAAGCGCTCTTCCTGCTGGCTTCATGCTAATTAAAATGCACTGTGCTTTTAGACAGGCGTGCTACAGGATTAGTGTTTATGTGCATCCTCAGCCCCTGCACATTAGTATGCAAGCTGCCATCGGTCTTGTGCTTTAATATTCCTGTAAGGTTTTGTAAGTTAACATTTACACGCGTCATGCTTCTGTAAAGCCCATCAATTTTAGATTACATACAGTGCATCGATAAGAAAATAAACCTGTCTGTGAGCTTGGACAGGGATTTAACCTGAAAATCAACACTCACACACACACACACACACACGCACACACACACACACACACACAATTAATGGTTTTAACAAATCTTTATCAGATCAGCTGCCACATTTGACATTCATGGTCACTTCAGTATATACAGTACCTAAAGGCTTTTCTTTTTTTTTTTTTTTAACCTAAAAAACCCCCCCATAATAATAGTAACTCTGTGAACTAATATGTATTAGGAATAAATGTTTTCTCATCTCCAGCTCCAGGCACAATCAATAAAGCTATGTCTTTTATATTATTGAACCATTCACCGAGAATAAGTCCATTTGCAGGGTTATTAAAGCAGGCAGGGTTATAAAAATTTTGTATGCTTGTCATGGTTCTTAAAATTCCACTTCCTTGTACCTTGGTTTTCAAGGCAAGCCCATCTTGGCCTTCAGAAAAGGCCATGGTGAGACAGGAATACTGATAAATCAATGCAACATACTGAGGCCTGAAGGCTTCATCGAAGCTGAAAGCTACATAGTGCATTGGTAGAGAAATGAGAGTCATGTTGTCCATGCACACACATACACACACACTTATCACTTTATGATTCAGTAACTTCTCATTCCCACACTACATGAATGTGCATGATGATCCCCTGACAGAGCAATGAGGCAGAATGCTATTTGTGTTCCGATGACGAAATCCTCGTTCTGTAGCCTCTAAACAATCTGCTCAACAAATACCAAGCATTTTTGGTATTGCTTTAGATTTCAGTCTCCCTTTTTCTTCTGTGGTGTTGCTTTTCTGTGCTATGAAATATATTCATGTAGCAATGTAGAGGTGTTGTTTATTTCTGAGTTATTGTATACATCCATATTTAACACTTATATAATAGAAATATGATTCAATGAAATGATATTTTTGATAAATCTGTTTTTGTTCTAAAAGCATTATTTAACAAAAAAAAAATGTAAGCAAGTAAGCAATTTTTCCTTGTGCATGTTTTTTTTTATACCAAATAAAGGTTATAAAAGAAAGTCTTGTCATCTAACAGCACATTTTACATCAATTATCAAATATACTGTATATACTAAGGCATACTAGTATAGTGATTTTCTCCCTAATTTAGTCATATCCGATTCCCAATTCTCACTAGGGGTCTCCCACATTAAGGCTACTACTACCAGTCAGGGAGGGCCAAAGACTATCACATGTTTCCTCTGAACCATGTGACGCCAGCCAACTGCATCTTTTCAAGGTGCTTCTTCACACTCTGTTGGGCGTCACTCTGTGACGTAACACCCTCGGTGGACAGCGTTATCCGCTCCTTCCACTTGCATGCGCTCACAGAGGCCCATGACTGGCCGTGATTGATGTCAAAGCTTGGCCAATCAGCTCTCTATAGGCCCCCGGCAGCGGGAGGCTACAGCATCACCCGGGAATCGAACTAGCGATCTCTGGATGATAGGATGAGCACTTTGCCACCGTGCCACTATTATTATTATTATTAGTAGTAGTATTATCATTGTTGTTAGCAATAGTTAGCACTGTCGTCTCTAGGGTCCGGATTCAATTTCCACCTCTGTGTGCATGGAGTACTTTGGTACTTTGGTTTCCTCCCACCATCCAAAGACTTCCCCTTCCCCTTGTGACGCTTATATGAGTATAAGAAACCTTAATGTCAGACTAAATGCCATCGAAAACAACTCCAGTTCTAACCGTTTCCAAAGGGAAGTTAACCTAAGAAAAAGATGTCAGCCTTCTTGTGTTGTTTCATGCTATAGAGCTCTTAATAGAATTGCTGAGACTACAGCTCAAGTTTGTGTCACAATAGGATGTTTCAGGTGTTGGTGTACTTTAATGAGCCATGTTTCTGGATATGTTAAGAGCTTTAGTCTTTAGATGTCTGGAGCTGATCTAGACTGATCTAATATCCAGCAGTTATTTTTTTGTGAGAGATCTTTTTTTTTTGGCCAAAGGGACGACCAGTGCGTGCTGTACTGTACATCCTACATGGAAAGCAAACTCAAACATATAGTTTTTGCATTTCTCTAAAATCCATACATCTAGGCCTTATCTGGCTAAAAGAAACAGTTATGATAAAAGTTACAGTGGTGAAGTGACTTAGTAGTGAAGGATTTTAAAGGATTTCTTAAAGGATTTACTTTTTAAAGTGCTCGTTGCTTTCTCTCCCTCTGTCAGGAAAAGAGAATGTTTACTCTTCCTCTGTTTACTCTTGCTGCTTGTGTTTCTTCTTGTGCTGAGGTTTTTTTCTTGGCATTCAGTCCAGCATTAAAGTTATTAACTTGGATCATGCCCCTGCAACATACATGTAGGAGATTGAGTGGTTCAGGCGGTCAGGGCTTTGGGTTGCTCTTTGGAAGATTGGGGTTTGATCCCCACCACTGCTACTCTAGTTTCCCCTGAATGGCACATACTGATGTAAAGGACAATTCATGAGGATGGTGTAGAGTGTAGAGTGGATGTAAAGGGGGAAAAATAAGAAGGTTCTTTTGGTCAGTATTGTTATTAGTAGTAGTATTTTAACTTGGTTAAAATTGATTGATTGATTAATTGATTGATCATCCAAACATAGTACAGTCAGCATTTTCATTTAAACGCCTTGGCGTGTATAATGCTTTATACAATATATATGGATGAAATCGGCAGGTGTATGTGCACTGTTATGGACTTCATCCATCCATCTAGGAACCTCTGTAGTCCAACCAGGGACCATGGAGGCCAATGGTAAACATTTGTATTTGTTCCAATTTTTACGACTGTGGTAGGACCTCTGGTCCACACTCACACATGCATTCACACACCAGGGACAATTTGGGAATTCCAGTTAGCCTAATCTGCATGTCTTTGATCTGTGGGACGAAACTGGAGTACCCAGAGGAAACCCACCAAGCATGGGGAGAACATGCAAACTCCATGCACACAGACCCTGAGGCAGGAATTGAATCCGGACACTAGAGGTTCAAGGTGACAGTGCTAGCCACTGTTATGGACTGAGAGTCCTTAAACACAGAAACTGACAGGTGCGCACAATCAGTAATCAGGTGAATGTGAATAGATAAGTTGTGTGCTTAAATGACTGTTTGTGTTCAAAGCCATTTTGTACATGATTGCGATATTCTCCACCTCCACCTCCACCTCAGGACCTAATCATTACAATCACAGAAAACCTTTATGAAGTCACCCGAATGATTGTTAACCAAATCAATAATGTGTTGTTATAGTAGGTTGTATTGGTTTTGCTGCAGGCTGTACACATTATCATGTGTGAAACACTGTGAAATTATATCGAATGTTATGTAAGCTTGCAACATATATGTTAACAAACACAAATGTTAGACTCAGGTATTTCACTACATGCATAATATTACACAGAAACAGAGAACATAGCTGCATTTAACTTCATTTCTTCAATTAACTTTATTCGTCTTAATAGTTTTTTTGTGATTTATATGCTTTATTTATAGACTTCTTATATATTTTGTAGTTTTTTTTTGTTGTTGTTCTTATCATTGCACTAGTAACTTCTGGTCATTCTCTGGTCAGTTCTACTGTGTATGAAGACTATGTAAGACACAGTGTGCAATCACATCTACAATCTGTCTTTGTGTTACTGTATCTATTTATCTATTATTAGCATGTTTTTCCTCTTTTTCTTTCCTTATTTTTCTAAGCTCACTCACTTATCGTCTATACCACTTTATCCTGTATTTAATGTCACGGGGGGCCTGGAGCCTATCCCAGAAGACTTAGGGCACATGGTGGGGTACACCCTGGACAGGGTGCCAATCCATCGTAGGGTACACACATACAGTCACTCATTCACCCACTATGGGCAATTTGGGAACGCCAGTTAGCCTAATTTGCAGTTCTTTGGGAAACCGGAGTACCTGGGTGGAACCCACCAAGCACGGGGAGAACATGAAAACTCCATGCACACAGAGTTGGGAATCAAGACTGGTTGGGAATCGAACCTGGACCCTGGAGGTGCAAGGCGACAGTGCTAACCACTATTCCACCATGCCACATTTTTTCTAAGCTGTGACTTTTTTTCTAAGCAGTGATTTTTAAAAAAAAAATTTTTATTTGACAAGCATCATTACCCATCCCCCTCATAACACTGTCAATAAAGTTTAAAGACTATACCAGTTCACCTTGGTGGTTTGCAGACCGGTTTGATATTATTGTTAACAATTTTGCACAAACAATGAAAAAATCCAACAATATATGTGCAACTACCGTGTGATTTTACACAATTGATTTTACAATAATTGCACTGCTGAGCAAAGTTGTGTTTCCCCAGTTGCATGTACACCCCCCAGTACCCTGCTTAGTTCACACATGACAATAAGG
>JAOVVA010000054.1:17548277-17555777 GCA_028565275.1 Leiocassis micropogon
GAACCACATGGTGACACAATATCATAGACAAGCCATGCAAATGAGCCATAGAAAACTGATCGTACAAATGTCACCACATTTTTACCACTCGTCCATGTCCCTCATACCTAAATCTGTATTTGTGTGACTGGCTGGGCTGCAAAATGTCTTGAGCGCTATCATGATCCAGCTTTGTGGGATGTTATTCACAGCCTTGTAGTCAATCCATGTCATGCTGATGTTGCCCTTAATTTTTTCTGTTCTAACAGAATCTTCACATCCTTGTGTTGATCTCCAACATCCTTTTTTTTGTGGCAAATTATTATTATTATTATTATTATTATTATTATTATTATTATTAGGAGTGTCTGTAACATATTATACTGATAAATCATTTCTTGCTGTGTGCCTTACTGACTTTTGTCCAATCAAAGCACATAAAGTCTCTGGGTTTATGCAGGTAGATTCATAAGACCTATAAGGTCTGAGCAGCAGCCAAGCAGCTGTGCATCAACTCAGCGACACTAGACTATCTCTGGACGCAGGTCTTGTGTGATTGCTATGGCCGTGAGGCTCGCTCTCTTTTAGAGCCTGGCCTTCCTTCTTTTTGGAAGCCTGAGATTTCAAGGCATCCCAGATTTATGAGCATGGTGCAAAATGGATGGCTAATTCAATGAAGTCTATTATTCCTCAGGCCTTGCTCTGCTATCTGCACTCACCGCGCAGGCGTTTTTTGATGCATTGCCTTTCTTCCCGAGGTTTCCACTCCTCCCAAAATCAAAGGGACCAGTGGTCCAAGAGGAGGAGCACATCAGGGCAATTTCAGCATTATGAATGTGACATTCGGACTCTTATTGACTTGCAACGCGTCACATTGCCTGCTCACTGAAACAGTTGAATCTTGTCATGTAACCTTTTAGAGAAAATAGAGAGAAATAGTCAAAATTTTGTCATACATATGCAGAATAAATAAAAAAATATGGGCAGCATGATTTCACAGCTGGAGCATTTCCATCTCCAGACTCCACCATGTAATCCTCAACTCAGTCTAATGTCTATCTGGAGTTTCAAATGTTCTTCTCCTGTCCATGTCTCAGTTTCCTTTCACCGGTCAAAAAAAACCCCAAAACAACAACAATAAATAGATTGATGTGAATGAGCATGTGAATATATGTGTGCATGGTGTGATAGATGGGTGTACCAATGATTCAATGATTATTCCCATCTGACAGCTACTGTGTTCCTGGGATAGGCTGCTGATCCGAATTTCTCACCAGGACAGGACAGAGTGGTTACTGTGATGACTGAATAAATACATGAAAGAAATAAGTACCCTGAAAATCCAACATCATCCTTTGCCTTTCTGAAGTAAATAATGAGGCTAAAATCTCTTTTAAAACAGTGCAGTGTCACTGAGCTCCTACTGGGCTGGAAGCACCCCTCATACCTGATGAATAAAAGGCATAATTCTCACAAAAATACTTTCAGAACCATTAAATAGAGACTGAAGTGGGTAATTTTCCCCCTCTGTGCTCGCAACTTTTATTGTTCCACAGAAAAACTACATTTACAAATGCATTTGCATGCAGTAACACCTCATCGATGGTAATGTACAGAGGCATACTGTATTTCTGATAAGTAATATTATTACCTCCATTCCCAACCTTAGAGATTTAAAAAGCTTGCGCTGCTTATTGGCCAACTGGGTCTCAGGTGCAGAAGGAATGTCAGATATGGAAGTGTCTGTATCAGCTCCTTATTATGACTGGCAAAGCCCCAGACTGAGCATTAGCCAAGGCCATATTTCTACAGCAATCTTCCTATGTTCTTTAGCAACAAATCTTCATTTGGGGAAATTAAGTTAAAAGATGAAAACTCTTTAGAGACAAGGGATGGTGAGTATTTTGCATTTTTGTATTAATGTCTTTGTACCAAGTTCAAGGTACAGTAAGGTGTAAATTCATCATTTTATTTTTGGTAAATTTCAAGAACTAAAGTATGCAGTTTGGTTCAGTATGGAGGCCAGTGGTGAATCATTGTATTTATTCCCATTTTTACAACCGTGGTGGGACCTTCAGTCAACATTCACATACCCATTCACAGACTACAGGCAATTTGGAAACACCAATTTGCCTAATCTGCATGTGTTTCGCCTGTGGGAGGAATCCAAAGTACCCAGAGGAAACCCACCAAGCACGGGGAGAACATGCAAACTCCATGCACAAAAACCCAGAGACAGGAATTGAACCAAGGCACCAGTGCTAGCCACTAAGTCACCGTGCTGCATGACTTCATTTTGAGACTCAGTACAGTGGACACTATGCATGATGCTTTGTGCGTTTCCTCCGATGCACCAATGATTCTGGAATTGGTTCGATCTAGACTAATTTTTCCATTGATTCAAAACGTTTTTTTTTTCTGATTAGCATAATTTAATTTTGAGCTTTTACCAGGTAACTTCACCAATCTAGATCTGACTAACTGAAACAACCCCAGATCATAACACTGCCCCTGAGTGTACAGTGCCCACTATGTATGGTGGATGCATCTCTTCATTCACTTGTCTTCTTACCCTGATGTGCCCATTGCTCTAAAATAGGGTCAACCTGAACTCATCAGACCACATGAAATTTCTCCATTTGCTCCAAAGTCCAATATTTATGCTCCCTCACCTCACTAACAAGCAGTTTTCTTATGTCCACACAGCTTAGTCCCAATACTGTTCAGTTCCAAGTTCTTGTTGAAGCTCTTATTTTGCTTTTCTTTGCTTAATTTAGGGCAAAAATTTTACCCTTCTCAAACACAGTAACATCTTTTCCAAAACCGTGGGATATGTCTTCTGATGTTTATTTAAGACATGCTCACTGCATCAGTTAGGGTTAAAAGAATTGCCAACTGAATCATTAATCACTGCAGTAATTATGCAATCAAATCCTCTTAAGTATTTGCTTATTTAAATCCAAATGACTTTTTTTCTGGCAGAGTGCTGCAATTCAAGTGTGTGTCTAAGGGAAAATAGAGAGATTCAGAGAAAATCAGAGAAAATTTTAGGAATGGGAAATTTATCTTTAGAGAGTGGTTCACCACTGTAATACTAGATTTTTCATTTTTTCCAAAGTTTTCTCTTACCCAAAAAGGTCTAGATCAATGCAACACAATGCTCTCTAACTAAAATAAATTATTCCAGAGTAGATAATAGCAGGACTTGGGAAATGACCTTCAATTTGACCCTTAAGAAAAAAGGTCACTAAATATTTTATAATATGGCATTAATACAAATTAGCAAATAAATTTATGATAAGGTGAATGGAAATGCATTTTGTATTTTGAGTGGGTTGGATTCCTATACACAAGGTTAAGAAACTGCTCCTCATATCTCCGTATCACTGAGAGCTAAAACCAATGTAAATACCTATTATGCTTTGCTTCTTATTTGTTTTCCATGCCCGGAGAAAGAGCTGGAAATATGCATAATGAAAATATATACAAATTACATTTGTGACTGTTTACCTCTCTTGTGTGACTTTTCTATGTACAGTAAATCAAAATCAGGGTGCTTCAGGCTCACTATTTTTTTTAATATGAATCAATTAAATATTGGATGATTAGGTAAGAACTTATTATGTTTATGGACCATTTTTATGGTTAAGGATGTAAAAGATCCAAACTCTATTACACTGTAAAAACTCCAACTAGATAAATATTGAATGAATTAATATTATATTATTGGCCCAGCTTCTTACAGTGGTATTTGTTGAAGCAACAGGTAACATTCTGTTCTTAAAAACTTTGAAAACACAGACTGAATAAACTAAAAAAATCAAGCCAACCATTTACCTTCCCTGAGATGCAATCATGTGATTTATAAGACAAACTGAGCTAGGCAGGTGAAGATGGATGTTTTTGTGGACTATTTATTCTGCATAAGTAAATATATATATATATATATATATATTTTTTTTTTTTTCCCCCCGATTTTCTCTCTAATTTAGTCTTGTCCAATTCCTCCCAGTCACTAGGGGGCTCCCACATCACGGCTACTACTACCACTCAGTCGGGAGGGCCGAAGACTATCTAGCTGAAGACTACGTGACGTCAGCCGACCGCATCTTTTCAAACTGCCCACTCACGCACCGTTAGGGGCGGAGTAACACACTCGGAGGACAGCGCTATCCGAGTCCACTTTCACAAGCTCACTGATTGGCTGTAGAGCCATGATTTATATGGGAGCACAGGGTACCTCTCATCCCTCCCGGCCAATCAGCTCTCTCTAGATCGGCTGCGAGAGGTTACAGCATCACCCGGGAACTGAACCAGTGATCTCCGGATGATAGGGCGAGCGCTTTACCACTGCGCCACTCGGAGGCCTTATACTGCGTAAGTATTTCTTTCTTTCATTAAATAAAATATGTTTGAATATATGATTTTAGGGAGTTAATGTTAATGTAATGTAAAGGCCGGTTAATGTAAAGGTCGGTGTGTTTCCGATTATCATTACACTGAGGCACCCTGACATTACTGAGGTGAGCTTAGCTACGCTAGGCTTCATGTTACATTAGAATTCCAGAAACAGTACTTTACACACTCTGGTGGTATAGAGCCTTATTCATATCTTTATATTTATATCATAACTAGATATTCTGTAAAATGTATTTATCTTTTTTTTTTTTATCTTATTTTCTTTACCTAGAGCTCTACTATGGAGGATTGGGTCAGAGGAGTGATGGCTGGCCTTTTGAATCTACAGGAGGAGCACGAACAAGCTGTTGATACTGTGGTGTTGTAATCCTTGAGGGCCTGGGTGACTATGCAGCAGCTTTAGGAGTGATGTTTGGTCAGGTTTATGCTCTGAATTCCAGAAGGACTGGATGTACACCTATGAAGCCATCCAAACCATTTCTATTGTACTTGGAGAGACACGCTACCATCAGATTCACATGTTGAGACGTGTTGAGGAATGCTTATCTTTGCTATAGTTTTAACAACAATGGTTATGATATTGTAATATAAAAAATATTTAAGAGGCAGGTATTTTCCTTTCTTTATTTTATTTTATTTTATTTTATTTTATTTTATTTTATTGTACTTTAAACAAAATAGAACCTGTATTCTCCTGTTTTATGTGGATCACTGTTTTAACTTTGACTAGTTTGGAAGAATAAAGTTTTTTAAGTAATGTACTACTTGAGCTGACTTAAATATTTGAATTACAAGTTGAGTCAAGTTAAGATTTTGAACTGGGTGATCGTTGTGGCAACTAAAAGGTCATGTAAAATATTTTGCTTGGTCAGCTAATTTCTATTACAATCATCACCATGATATGGAACAGCAGTGATCTGTCAGAGTTTTGGGCATTTTGTTTTGACTCAGCATTGTGATTCATTTTTAGCTTTTGCAAATATCAAACTCATTTCTATAATTTCCTTTCCATCAACAATACCTTGAATCTGACTATATTGTTCTTATTTGGTCTCACTATATTTCTGTTTTCCAAGTCAAAGTTTGACCAGGATCCTGGGTACGGCACTGACATAAAAAAATAATCTGATTCTTAGATAAACCCTCCTGCTGGGTGATTGCTGCGATCCTACTTATCATAATACATAACAGTGTAGGATTATTTCCAAATACTGGTTGCCATTTTGTTGGGCCGCTGCATAATGTGTGTTGTATGTCTAGGTAACATATCTAGTTTGTATTTAGGATTATCAGTAACACTTATTATTGGTAACACTTTCCAGCTCTTAACTTACATTACTAACCCCATTAGGTAACATTAACACAGAATAAATGTAACATGAATAAATCATTAATAGTGTTAATGTTAAGAAAGTAAAAAGTCATTTTGCATACTGCAGGTGAACTGACTTCTTTAGATTTCCCTTATGATTGTGTGTGTACCCCAGGGCCCTGCAGTAAGACTACTGTAATGTCTAGTGTACATTCCAGTTTCATGATAGTGTTTTGAAATCTACTGCAAACCTTGCAAGAATAAATCTCACTAAAATTAACAACTGATGGAATTATTTTTAATTATTATTACCTTTATTATGTATTTATTTTTGGCAGATTGTTTTAAATTACACTTGTAAACCCTGAATGAACCAGGAGCTTGCCTGTGGTTGAAGTTGCAGCCTCTGTCATCATTATAAGCTTGGCTTGCAATCACTTCCCCTTGAACTTTATTTTTTTCCTGCAGTGTGTTGTTCCCTCCATTAATCTTGCATCTCCAGGAGCTGTTGGATTAGAAAGTGATCAGCCCCCCGCTGTAGTGCGCCCTCTGACATGCCAGCAGTGGAAATGTGCCAGTGCTCACATCCCTGGCACTGTCAGTTTCTATGGCAGCAGTGTCGTGTCCAGCAGCACATGGCCTGGCCAGCCAAACGTCTCTATTCATCCTCTCAATATGTCCAGTTCTCACATCTCACTTACTGTGGCGGAGAGATGCACAAACAAAGAGCTTCCTAATGCTCTGTGTTCAGGTGACTTTCCCCGCTTAGAGAAGTCTATGCCCTGATGCTGACCTACCTGACATACAGAAAACATAAAAATTTTTAGCATGATTTGCTGGGCTGGGGAAACAAATCTTCCATTATTTTGTCTGAAAAAAACCTGGATGCTTTAATGAAATGCAAAACAACAACAAAAAGGATGGATTTGATTGGTCTCAGACAGTGGCGCAGGGAAATGTTATTTTTTAACACTTTCATTTCATTAAATCGAGACAACCAACCACGTGATCACGCGTTATAAAAGTAATTTCACTTAATCGGTATGATGTAATATTTGATGATTATGATAATTTTCGTGGGTTACATCCCCACCAACCCCCACAATAAGTTACACCCATGCCTATGTCTATTTCCTTTAGAGTATTTAGCATTTTTGTTAGAAATAAAAATATTATTGGTTAGCATATACTGCACCTAATACTGTATGTGTATGTGTTAAAATGTTTGCTCTGACATTTCAGAAATAGAATTAATATTACCAAATCAGGACCTTCTAGTTATCAAACTCTTCAGATATGCTTAAGTGTAGGCACATACTGTAAGGGCCAGTTTGAACAACAGTCTCATCATCTATACCGCATAATTCTTTATTCTTAAGGAAAACTTAGGGCACGAGTCGGGGTACACCCTGGACAGGGTGCCAATCCATCGGAGGGCACACACACACTTACACACTCATTTACACACTACAGCCTGGAGGTGCAAGCGACAGTGCTAACCACTAAGCCACTAAGCCACAAATATTGTGTTTCAAAAGTGACAAAATTGTATGCAGTCACTTTCAAGGTTTCAGCATTTGGGATCTGGGCCACAAAAAAAGCCCCAAGTACAACCAACCATATCTAATATTTGTTCTCATTTACATTTTGGCCAACAAACGTTGTGTTGTGCAAGGTAGATTGAAAATCTGAAGGTCCATCTGTATTAGCAGTGACTTGAGACCAATAGATATTGTTTGGGCAGGACAAGCAATAATGACATAGCCTTAAAGAAAATTAGGTCGAGAGGC
>JAOVVA010000054.1:17560777-17568452 GCA_028565275.1 Leiocassis micropogon
ATACTTCATATATACTGTACTGTATAATCTTTCAAAATTACTATGTCATTTAAACAACATATATTCATATAGCAATATTGAAATCAGTAAAAAAAAAAAAAACAGTCAAAAAATGATTTATTTTAGTGTCTAGCCTAATTATTTAATTAAATTGCTCATCAATGCAGTCATGAAACTTATGAAACTTATCCTTCCAATGTTGCACAAAAATTGCTCGCATATAGAACAGGGTTAAATTTTGTAAGCAATGAGTCAACAAGCTTCAGAAACAGAAATGACACCGCCCTTGTCTTTTAACATGTTTTTCTTCCCCATCACTTTTGTTTACTTCTACAAGAAATGACAACAAAGTCATCTGCCTTTATTCCCTTTCTCCATGATGCATGAGCACATGTGACTCAAGAAGACTATGATTAGGCCTACTAATTGGTCATCATGCAAATGAGTCACTTATACGTTTGGAAAGGATTAAGATCATTAATTAAAACTATTTTATAATTATTGCTTTATTTAGTTTCCCTTTAATCCTCATTACTGTTAATTACTGCTAATCTTAATTGTGCTTTTGAAATCCATACTTGTATTATTCTTACTGTAAGTCCCCTATGCAGTGTTGGGTCTTTTGTTTTTAACAATATTTACACTCGCTGTCAACATGCACTTGCTCATTAGGGATCTGGATTCCTGTAAAACTGCTTAGTGACAACTTAATTGAATGTAATTATGCACTGGAACCTCAATAATCTTTTGATCCCTGATGCGTTGATATAACAAAGAAAAAAGGGACTTTGATGAAATTTCTCATTTGTGTGTTCGCACAGCATATACAGAGCAGTCGAGTTGAGTGTTTTTCGAACATAATAGACATGTGATGGACAAGTGTCTAAGTGCAGGGAAGGATGTATATAACTTAGAATGAGATATAGAGTAACAGGGGTTAAGGGTGAAGATGAGAGAGAAGGAGAGCTGCCCCTGTCATATTTATTATAGAGCCTTTACCCTCAGTAAATCCACTTTAGCAGCCCCTGGAATGAAGGAGCTGCAAGTGAAAGCCGTCTTCCTGAGAGTTTTAAATACACAGACTTCGATGAAGCATTTTTTCTTTTTCCGTAGCATGCGTCCATGCGAGCATCTGTGTATACATGCAAGTGGGTGTAATTTCTAGCTGACGTCTCTCACATCGCTTATAGTGCTTAAATGTGTTGTTATTATTGAGTACCTAATGGTTTGCTAACAGAAGGACAGCCTTCTTCTGGGGGCGTTTTTCCAGATCCGATTTGATCAAAGCATCGCTGAAGTAGGACATACTGTGTAAAAATGGCTTTTGTTATAAGAGTGATTCAGAGCTGTGACAGAATAATGCAACAATACTTTGAATGTGTGATGAAATTAATATTCACTGAATGTTAAATGCTTTTTATGAGCAATGTTTGTTTCTTTCCCGAGCTTGAAAATGAAAAGCAAATGTAGTCAGCGAGAAGAACAGTCATGTTAACAAGAACAGTCGCTCCCAATTATTCCTTGGCAAACAGAAGAAGGATAAAGTAATGCATTTTTTTTTTTTACTTTGAAATATATCTAGGCATAAAAGTCCATTTCCCACTGAAGACTACTAATGCTACGTAGAAAGAAAAAATTCTAAAGGGTCTAACACAGGTGTAAGGAGAGATAGTGGCCTGAAAGTCTGTTCATAGAAGAGCAATCATATTTAATCCAAAGCCGGTACAACTTTCCTGAAGTTTATTAAACCAAAACCTGAGCCGAAGAAGAAATTTGAGACACCCTGGAAGCAATCCTACTTTCAAGAGCACAATAAAGCACAAGGAAGGACACTTTTTAAGTATGTTTTGTATGTAATCCCTCTCGCTCTGTTTTAAATTAAATTCAGTGTCGATTCAACAAAGGCAGATGCACCACATATCACAACCAGTAGGCTGCAGATAGACCTGGGATTTAAGAATCGTGGCATTATCTTTGGATAGATATCTATCTGCTTGTCCTTGATAAATGGTTGAACCATGTAATCTATTTTCATTTGTTCCTCTTTTTCTTTCCAGTGGTTCTACCCGGTTCTCGGCAACACTTCGCAGTCGACTCTGTAGAAGGCAGTGTGATGGAATTCAAAGCGCTCAGAAACACTCCTGTGCATAAACGTTATTGCAGGTATTGTGTTTTAAGGAAGGCATGAAATCAGTGTTAACACCCCAAGGCCATGCTGAATGACTGCAATTCGGAGCTTTAGATATTTGTTCATATTAGATTAACATAAGACTGTGTCACGGAAACTCTTTCTTGCTACTCGTCACCCTTTTTCTTCTATTTTATGTTGTGTCGATTTATTTTTTCCCTTTAACTTGGTGTAAACTTGAAATATTATTTAATGTGACATCTGACCTGTAAACATGCTGCAGTACTGGACAGAGAAGCAGTGGGTGGAGGAGAACAGGAGAGAGGAGGAAATTGTGGTCTGGGAAAAAATTACTTAAATTCACTCTGGATGATATGTAGGAAACAAACAAACAAAAAAAATGCGACGACATGTAGCACACTTAAACACCTCGCCTTTAGAAAACGTCATTTACCAAAATGACCTGCATTATTTTTACTGACTTTCTAACATTGCCATGTTTTTGTTTTTTGGGAACACGGACACAGTCGTGCAATGAGCTTAAAGATGTGTGGAGTCTTGCTCAGTTTGTGTATTTTCTCACACAGTGAATGTCAAGTAGCTCTGCGCCACAGCACAACACACATAAGCCTATTCAATTCAGTTTTGTAATCAGATACCAGCTGTCAAATTTTCTATGATGCGCATCTTCAAAATAATGAAACAAGCTTACACACATGCGGAGGACAGTAGACAGAGTTTTAAAATTTGAACAAATTAATGCAATTATGGGAAATTTACCCAGCAGAACTGAACTTACTGAATTAATCTGCGAGTTAGTGAAGTGAAGAGACAGTGATGAGGCTTGTGTTTGATTGTTACAAGTGATGGAACAGAGCTTTATCTGGATATTACTGGATGATCAAAGTGATCACTCACTTCTTGTTGTAACCTTGTGACTCTTTAGAATAATTGTTTTGACTATTAAAATGTCCCTGTAGTTGGGAGTAGATTAGGTTACTATATGTTGCCACAACCTGATATAAGCTCAGGATAATATAAATAAAGTAATCTCAAAGCTTTTAAAGACTCCATTATATGTAGATATAACGATTTCTAATAAACTACAAACTAACACGTTCTTCCTCTGAGATACTGTATGTGAAGCCAGCCAAGTACATCTATTTGAGCTGCTGCTCATGCTGCTTCACAAAGAAAGTGTTATCTGCCCTTTTCCACATACATGACCTCACAGATGGCCATGACTGTCTATTGTCATTCTGATTGACAAGATAGAAAGTGTATGCCATCTCTCCCACTCAGAGAGCGTGGCTAATTTTGCTTACTTGGCTTTTGGCCACATATGGATCTAACATGGTCTGGATTAAAAAATGCAATTTTCCAGCTATATGATGTTTGTTTTTTTTGCTTAAGCAGACAAACAATCAAACAAATTAATTAATGTATTATTTATGCATTATTTTTATTAAACAGACAATGTTATATTGCATTTTATTATATATCAAATTTATAATTTATGATTTAATATTTTTTATTTATTTATATACAACCCAAATTCCGGAAAAGTTGGGACATTTTTTTTATTTAATTTGAATAACATAAAAAAATAAAAGACTTTCATATCACCTGAGTCAATATTTTATTCACAATAGAACATAGACTTTATGAACTTTTAGACTTCAACACACTTTTATCCACTAAATGAGCTCATTTCAAATTTGACGCCTGCTACAGGTCTCAACAAAGTTGGGACAGGGACAGCAAAGGGCTGAAAAAGCTAAAAAAAAAAAAAAAGATTCAGCTGGGAGAACATCCAGGATCAGGTCTGTATTCAGGACCTCAGATGACACTGCATAACTCATCAGCATGATTGTATCATTGACATTACTAAATGGGCCCAGGAATACTTCCAGAAACCACTGTCAGTAAACACAATCAGGCGTGCCATCTGGAGATACTAACTAAAGCTCTGAACATGGTCCAGAAGCACCATCGTGTCCTGTGGGCCAAGCTCATTTAAAATGGACTGTTTCAAAGTGTGCTATGGTCAGACGAGTCAAAATTTGACATTCTTTTTGGAAATCATGGACGCTGTGTCCTCCGGGCTAATGAGGAGGGAGACATGTTATCAGGAAAGAATGTGACCTTCCAACACCAAAACTTCAGAAACCCATAACGACAATGCCCAGATGTTTTCAAACTGTCTTAAAAAGAAGAGGAGATGCTACACCATGGGAAACATGCCCCGTCTCAACTTTTTTGAGACCGGTAGCAGGCATCAAATTAAAAATTTGCTCATTTTGTGCATAAAAGTGTAATATTTCTCAGTTTAAACATTTATGTTTTCTATGTTCTATTATGAATAAAATATTGGCTCATGTTCTTTGAAGGATTTTGGGTTGTACTAATGATTTCAAGAAATAGCAGTTGTTTTTAGTCTAGGTTTCTCACTTTTTTCCTTTTGCAGGTAAGGAGACATTAAAATGTTATAATTTATAAATTGTAATAATTATTATAGCAATTTATCTCACTCATCTTCTATGCCACAGCAATTTATAATTTATGTATTTATATTTTCTCATTTAATTTTAGGAATGAAATATATAGTAGGAAGTGTCCATTTCTAAACTTGTGAAGGGTTTTCCCATACATAAAGACACCATGCATAAAGACAAACACAACCTAATAAGAGATAATGCATGATTAGTACTTGGGGAACTAAATTTAAACCCGTTAACAAATTAAAATTGACGTCTTTTCCAATTACCTGGGAGTGATTGCAATCCCCAATTCTGTGAATCACTGTGTAATTGGTTGTTTTCCTCTTCCTTCTGTTACACCTATTTCCCTTACAAGATATCACTGAGATTGCTTGGCAACTGAAGCAGCTTCAATCAATCGATTTCATTTGTCTGTTACCGGTGACTAAATATCTTCAGGTTTACTTGGAATAAAAAGCTTAGACACAAAAACAATTTTGTCACAGCTGAGCATTTTAATATTTCACAAAACATAGGAGATATGGGGGATAGAAAGTAGAATGATAATATGTGTGCCCTATCCTTTAATCCTTTATAAGTAATGTCTGATTGCTTACAAGGTCTGGAGTAATATTTTCTACCTTTGAAAGATTGATGCTCCAAAATTTATGAGTCGTTCACTTTAGTTCAGGCTGGACACTGCAATAATTCAAAGTAAAACAAATTAAGTTTTATTCTAATTAGAAGTTAATTTATGCAAGCTTTTAAGACATCCTAATTATAATGCAGCAGCTACTACTGTAAGATGAAGGGCAAAAATACTGCTTATGCATATCATGCATTTTAAATTGACCCATAGCTTGACATTTATGCAGAATGATTATTATGTCAAAATGGCATTAATTCATGCATTTTACTACATTCAGGATCCTGTAAGTTTGTGGCTAGTGACGTGGCTAGTGTTATTTTTCAAAATCACCGGTGAGCACCTTACATCAATTCGCTTCACTGTTATGGCAATAAGCTTGGCTGTTTATTGATTACCGACATTGTCATTTAAAAAAATCTGACTGTTGTGAGTATATTTGCCAGCTTGCTGAATTTATTACTTACCCTTGGAGCCTTATGAAAGTGGCCCCATTTTGGCACAGTGCTAAGCTAAGAAATATTTACCACTTTAATTTAATTACAGATGATTTTATAACGTGAGAGCAGTGATGACTCAAATGGTTAATGCTCCAGTCACAAGGTCATGGTTCAAGACCCAGCACTGCCAAGTTGCCACAGTTGAGCCCTTGAGGATTGCCCTTAGCACTATCTGCTCCAGGGGTGCTGTATCCTGGCTGACCCTGCACTCTGACCTCAGCTTCAAAACCGGGATATGTGAAAGAAAATCATTTCACTGTGATATAAGGTACATGCAAAAAATAATTGAATCTTCATTTTAATAAAAAAATCATTTCAGATCAATTCTCAAGTGCTCAGAAAATGTCCTGGCTCAGAAAATGACCTGGCATGTATAAATAGCCTCAGATTCCTATTTCAGTCTGACAGGTGTAAAATCTAGTGTGGTCTTCTGCTTTTGAAGCCCATCTAACAAGGTTCAGCATGTTGTGCAATCTGAGATAACTTCTTTGCTCAACATAAGTAGTAGCTAAGTACGTTATACCTATACCGTTCCATTTAGCTCAAAACTAATATGAACACATTCCCTCACATATGTCTCATCAAAGATGAAATGCCAATCATTTAATGTTTTGTTTCCTTGTTTGTTTTTCTAACAGCTCTGTGGGAAAATCTACAGACTGTTGAAGCAAAGACACGGCATTTGAAATACTCAAACGAGCGATTCTGCATCATCAAAGATGACAAGTCAACATCGCTGAGATCCCATTCTGATGTTTAAACATGAGCTTGATCTGTCCTATGCATCGTGCACCTGTCATATGATTGGCTGTTTGAATAAGTGTATAAATGAGGGTTCCCCCCCCCCCCCTACATTTAGCATTGATGACAGCTTCTCAAACTCATGGCATTCTTTCATCAGATTCACAAGGTAGTCACCTGGAATGGATTTCAATTCACAGGTGTGCATTGTCAAGAGTTAAGTAGTGACATTTTCTTCCTTCTTAATATATTTTAGACCATCAGTTGTCCTGTGCAGAGGAAGGGTGAGTGCAGAGTCAATAGCCCTATTAGTGTTACTACAACTACTGTACAAATCCATATTATAGCAAGAAACACTTAGTTAGGTAAAGAGAAAAGACAGACCATCATTATTTTAAAAAATGAAGGTCAATCAATCCGAAAACCTCAAGCACTTTGATTATGTCCCCAAGTGCAGTCATCTCATGAAGACCTTTCCAGGAAAGGAAGACCAAGAGCTTCCTCTGCTCGGATACATTTATTAGAATTACCAACCTCAGAAAGCACTGATTTACAGCACCTCAGTTTAAAGCCCACATAAATGCTTCTCTGAGTTTAAGCTGCAGACATGGTGTGGTGATGGTGTGGGTGTGCTTTGCTGGTGACGCTGTTGGGGCCTTCCAAAATTGAGGGCGCATTTAACCAGCATGACTACCACAGCATTTTGCAGTGAAATGCCATACTAAGTTCAATTAAATTAAATTAAATTACATTTCATTTGTATAGTGCTTTTAACATTTCATTGTTGCAAAGCAGCTTTACAGAATCAAAAGAAAATTATGAAAGTGTGTATGAAATGTGATAAAATATGTATGAATCAGAATTGTCAGATTGTCCCTGATGAGCAAGCCGAGGGTGACAGTGGCAAGGAAAAACTCCCTGAGAAACCTTGAGAAGAACCAGACTCTACAGGGAACCCATCCTCATTTGGGTAATAACAAACAGTGGGAGTGCACTTAGAGGGACCATCATTTGTTTTTCAACAATCTAAATCCTAATCTAAACCCAATTGGGATAGTTTGGGATGAGTTGGACCACACAGTGAGGAAAAATCTGTCAAAAAGTACTCAACACCTCTGGAAACTCCTTCAAGATAGTTTTAAAACCATTCCAGGTCAGGCTGATTTATATATATGGAATA
>JAOVVA010000054.1:17595879-17651447 GCA_028565275.1 Leiocassis micropogon
GCATGATTAGTGTTTATTGTGTAACTCCACATATTGTGTGTAGTGCATGATTAGAGTTTATTGTGTAACTCCACATATTGTGTGTAGTGCATGATTAGTGTTTATTGTGTAACTCCACATACTGTGTATAGTGCATGATTAGTGTTTATTGTGTAACTCTACATACTGTGTGTAGTGCATGATTAGAGTTTATTGTGTACTGTAACTCCACATATCGTGTGTAGTGCATGATCAGTGTTTATATCTCCACATATCGAGTGTAGTGCATGATCAGTGTTTATTGTGTAACTCCACATATCGTGTGTGGTGCATAATTAGTGTTTACTGTGTAACTCCACATATTGAGTGTAGTGCATGAATAGTGTTTATTGTGTAACTCCACATATTGAGTGTAGTACAGTAAGTCCTCGTCAAACGAAAATTTGAGTTTTGTGAATTTATGTTCAATCGCGGAAGTGGCAGTAAATCGCATGTCCGGTGTACATTGTCATGTGCCTGCAGTGTGCATACTCTGCAAGTCTAGGATGTCTGGAAGCAAAGTGTAAAAGCAGTGGTGATGCCTCAGTGGTTAAGGCATTGGGCTACAGATTGGAAGCTCCCGGGTTCAAACCTCAGCACCCCCAACTTGCCACTGTTGGGCTCTTGAGCAAGGCCCTTGAGCCTAAATTGCTCAGATGTAAAAGTCACTCTATATAAAGGTGTTTGCTAAATTCTCAAATGTAAAGGCAAACTTGTTTGTATGTAAAGGGACTTACTGTTCATTGTGTAACTACACATATTGAGTGTATTACATGACTCGTGTTTATTGTGTAACTAGTGTCCTACGAAGCTAGTTTACATTGTGTATATACTGTAGTCCATATACCTAGTGTAAAACCAAGCCATTTCAAACTGGATTACTACGGCATGCACTCTTCACATGCTAATTTATTTAGACGAAACAATAATAACATGGCACAACACTTCTGTGGATTAATGAAGTGATAATGCCATCACAGTTACTTGTGGTACAAATAAGTTAATCAATAAATACACAATCAGCTCCTCAACACTAATTACGGCAAATACAATGCTAACCGCTAATGGGATTCATATTTGGGATTGAAGAAGGGAGCAAAGTCATTAGGGGTTTGATTAGATGGTGAGGATTAACATTTATGATACGGTCACACACTTAGAAGTGTTTTGCAGACTGCAGTGTGTTGTTCTGCACATTTGTAGAGACAGTTTCTCATGCTGTTTGCTTTGTGTCGTCCGATAATCTCTGACGCCTTTAATCAGGTAGGCACACATGCTGTGACCCAGGGAAATAAAAGCGCAGTGACAAAATCAGTATTTCTTTCTGTCAACAACGTCCCGATTTTGCGAAGGAACTTGCAACATTTCAATTACTCTCAATGTGTTGCAGGTTTTATATATGCAGTAGTGCAGTACCTTCAATTTCAAATTAAAATGAGTACTGGGAAAAAGCATTCAGTCTGTAACAGCAGTAAAGCGATATAAAGGCTTAAATTGTAGGTGGGATGCAGACTCTTTACCAGAATACTGCAGGCTTTAATCTTCCTCTGGACACAGCCTCTGTTCTCTAGAGCGAGGCAGAACTCTTGACTTGCTTTAAGGACACTGCAAAACCGCACCCCTCCCTTTTCTCTCACAAAAGCACGACTGCTTCGAATACAAAATGGGGCTCCTCATAGTGTTCCTCCTAGCGAATGAGAATGAAACAAACGCAATGAGAAAATGAGGGTGGCTGTCTGTGAGTGGCAGAACACGTCGGGTTTCACAAAATATATGCATGCTATATAATCTGCTTTTATCCTGCCTTAATACTGTATTTCTATTGGACTAGTCTTCGAAGTATGGACGTTTCTCTGAGCTCAATATATCGTTTTAAGGTCCGAAGTAAAACTTCACAAGGAATATTTAAATTTTTCATTACAGTAAGTATGGATGGCGTAAAAAAAATGGTAGCTTAGCAACTGCTCCTAGGCTTTATAATCAGAGGATTGTGTAGGCTGTTCATTCAGAGATGCTCAAAGCCTACGTACACACAATATTTCTATTTATTTACTTGTTTCTGATTATATAATAGCACCTGATTTTTGCATTTCATCTTTTTTATGCATACAATTATCCTCTTGAACCTTAACCTTAACTGCTAACTGCTGCACGGCTTCCGCAATGAATCCTTAACTCAGCTAAGCATTGAAACACTCCTATGTTAGAGACTATTAGTAAATGATCACATAGGCTTAACAAACAGAAATTCAGTTTTAGCTCAGACTAAACCAGTGGAATTGTTATTTAGAAGCAACACCTTCATAACACACTCTAAGGAAGAAGAAAAAAAGTACCACATTGTATCTTTCAGGGAACAAACTCTTGTTCCTGACATAGTTCCCCCAAGGGCACATCTTTTGTACCTGTAATGTATCAAATAATTCCATGTACATGATTATATATAATATACAGTACAGTAAATTGAATATTGAGTGGTCTTTAAATAATGTAGTCATCTGTAGAGTAAGGTGTTTATCTGACAATGTATAGAAATTATTAAAATTAAAACAGCAGACCTTCTTGAAAGGAGGTTCTCGTAAAATCAATCTGTTTGACACATACTGTAGAAGTGAGACTGAAATATAACACTTTGCCAAAAGGAAATCTCTAATGTCAAGGTACAGTAGGTCTTCCCCTTTTAATTAATTTTTCATTTTCGCAACATCTGTGCCTATTTATCTGTACGCTAATGCACCCGCATGCCTCATCATCTCTCAAGATTAAAGGTAGCAGTTAAACAATAAAAATGAGTGCTTTATGTTTTATGGCATGTGCAATATGTGTGTTAGTAATAGTGATCTGTTGCCTGTGGAGCCTTGTGTACTGCGAAGAACTACTCAGGCTTGGAGAAGAAGCTGCAGATGGAGCAAGCATGGCTGGAGCGTGTGCTACCTTCATGAGCACACATCTTCAAACTCAAGACATTCTGTCAGCCAAAGCAATTTCCATCAGTGCAGTAAGAGTGACTGCCTCTGACAGCTGAGCATCTCTACCTGCCAAATGTCTGCATGTGTGGAGCACCAACGAAATGGATGGAGATAAAAGAGAAGGAACAAAGATGACAAATATATAGAAAGAAAATAGGAGGAAACGAGAGAGGGAAGATGAGAAAGTAAGTGGGACATTGAGAAAAAATACAGAGGAAAAGATAAAAAATGAAAGGGGAGAGAAAGTGAACAGTAAATGAGATAGACGGTGAGGAAGATAAGAAGGAGAGACAGGGAAAGAGAGAGAGAGAGATGGGGAAATGACAGACAGAAAGATAAGTAAGGAAGGTGGGGCAGAGAGGCGAAATTGAAAAATGAAAGGAATGAGGAAAAGAGGGTGGAAAGGATAACAAAGACAGGAACAGAGCGATAGAGAGAGCAAGACAGGAGAGGAGATAGGGAAGGGTGAAAAAGATGGAGACAAGAAGAATGAGTGATGGAAAGATAAGAGAGAGAGAGAGATAAAAGAGAGAGAGAGAGAGAGAGAGAGAGAGAGAGAGAGAGAGACGGAAGAGAGCCAGACATGGAGAAAGACAGAAATATGAGAAAGAGAGATAGGAAGAAAGCGTGTGTGAAAGATGAGATGAGATAAGAGAGGGAGGAATTGAGAGATGGAATGATGAGGCAGAGAGGGGGGGGGGTGGTGAGGAAGAAAGAAAAGACCAACGCTGCACTTGTTTAAACAATGGATTAACTAATGTCTGTGAATATATTCATGGCGCAAATGAAAAGTAACTCAGCGCGCAGAAACTGTGAAAGATGTGCAGCGGGCTTTGCGCTGAGACTGACATGTTTGCGTGAGAGCAGCGGCAGCGACTGCGCTCGGAGCCGTGACGTCAGCAGCGCTCTTAATGATGCAAGGCAGAAGGGCGCGCGGCTGCTGACACCCCGCTCACTCAGCGCTCCGCCAGCGCCCGCGCACCCAGCTCGCACCGCGCCACGCGCAGGTAAGTCCCGCTCATATTTCATACAGGACACTTTTTATATTTTATTAATTTTTTGAAAAAAAGTGGAAGCTCTGGCTACATCTTAAACCGTATCCTGCTGTGTTTAAGTGTTTAAAATGGGCAAGAACCTGGCACAAAATTAATTAGAGATTTCACCTACAGTGAAGTAACCAACAGGAAAATGCGGTTTGGATCGTAGCCATGTCTTATTGATTAACAGAGTTCCGGATTGCTTCCCAAACCCTAAACGCATGTGCGCTCCTGAACAGAGTGTCCTCCGCCGTACGCATAGGAACAAACTCAGAAGTGATTCTGGTGTGCAAATTGTTACATATTTGATAATTACGAGTTGGTGTTCTGGAATGCATTCATTTATAGTGTTTAAATAGTAGCCATGCCATGCACGCTTATGCGCAATGGAAAGGCACGGCGGTGCCCATAGTCTCCTATACGTGCGTTAAAGCACTCATTCCAAAAGTATTTCTTCTGCTTAATTCTCCTCACATCAACATGTAATGCCTTGTCTGACTTAATAGACGGTCAAATAACAGTCAAGTGCGTATGTGCTTCTTGCCAGAGCAAGATGAAAAGCAGAAGGTAAAGCTCGCTGGCTCAGAGCTCTCGCTCAGGGCGCCGACTGGAAACGCGGGACGAGCGATGTATGTTCATCTGTGTGACTGGCACGTCTCCTCTCTGTCTATCGAAAGCACGCGATTCCAGTTACACTAATGGCGCTGTCCACGTAGCCTGTAATGTTCTTAGGAGACTCTTAGCAGAGATGCAGAGAAACGGAGGAAACTGGAACTTTAGGACCGTGTAGAACACGAGAAAGCAAATCATCATCGGCAGGAAAAGAAAAAAGGTGAATAAAACATAACAGGAGGCTAGAACGAGCCATGGGCCATCCTGCTCCTTGGGCTATCCTGCTCCTTTTGATTTATCTGGACCCGTTGAGTGTGCTGTGCACGTCGACAGCAAAGCGCACGAAAGTGGCACCGCGGCGGACCGCCAAGGCCAAGGAGCTGAACGGCACCGCGAACTCCCCCGCGCCCGCTGCCCCGCCTGCGCCCGTTCCCGTTCCCGCTGCGGGTCAGAACCACGACACGTGCCTGGGCTACTACGACGTGAGCGGGCAGTTCGACCGCGAGTTCGAGTGCAACAATACGGACCACCGCTACTGCTGCGGCTCCTGCTACCTGCGCTTCTGCTGTCAGTTCCGGGGCAACCGGCTGGACCAGCGCACGTGTAAGAACTACAACAAGCCCGACTGGGTGAAAACCGCGGCACCGTCACCTGCACCGACCAGCGAGCCGTACGACCCGAGGGCCGACCAGACCAACACAGCGGTGTACATCACGTGTGGCGTCATAGCCTTCGTCATCGCGCTCGGAGTGTCGGCTAAGATCGCCTACGACAAGGCCACGAGGCCGCCTCAGGAAATGAACATACACAGGTGAGTGTCAGGACTAAAGACACGCCCCAAAAACCGCATATGACTTTATATTATGGACATAATTATAACGGTACTCCGTTTACACTGAGTGGTGTGCTATATTCACATCATCGTTAATGCAGGAATATTGAAATTAAATTAGAAATTTGGAAAATAAATTAGCTTATTAAGTCTGTTAAAATGATTAAAGGTAAAATTAACATGTATTCTGGAGCATTGCACTAAATATTACACTAATTGTGTACTTGTGGACACAAGTCACCACATGTGTCAAAGACGTTTCCAATACAGTTTAGACACTGCTTGTGAAAAGTGTAACAAGAGAAACTTCACAGCCAGAGTTATTTACTTAAGTAAATAAATCACTGCATACACGCAGAATACAGTATACAATATCTAAAAAGCCAGATGCCTTAATGCCTATCTAGTTAACTTCTGAAAGTTGTACAGAAGTATACAAATCTATATGAAACTCTACATGAACTTATAGTCACTGTTCAGCAGATTTTATATACAGTACCCTCTCCAATTTAGTATGCGATGACAAATGATTGAAGTCTCTAAAGCCTGTGAACAGGGTTTTGAACACAAAGTTTTATCATCACTAAGCACTTGACCAAAGCAACTATTTCTCCTGAAAACTCCTGGTTTTGGAGATAGGAGCTTTCTGAGTAAATAGCAACCTGTGCAGTCTTCCTTTTCTGTAGATGTGCCTCTTTTTCGCATCGCTGCCTGCATGCAATATTAGATGTGGTATGAGCTGGTCGTGACCAGATTCCCAAGTGAGGCTGAATATTCGTCCTTATGTGGTCATCAGTTCTAGCCAAACACCCCATGCATACGGTCAAGAAGGAGACTTTACAGTTCATTGACTGTACTTCAATTTTAGTTTTAATTTCAAGTGTTCAATAAAAGCTGATTTTATAACAACACCCCCCTGACTGGGCACATCATAAAGCATCACAATTCATTTATGAAGGAGAAGATGATCTCTAGCTCTCACATTATTCTTTCCAGCACATGGACAATTTCATGTCTTAGTAATAAGCAAATGAGGGCAAAAAGCTGATGGGGTATGTTATTCTCGGAATCATACAGTATATTCCCGCTGTCATGTAACCATGGCTGTGTGACACAGCGGCAGGGTTAGAGGCAAGGCAAGGCGCTAGTGATGAAAATGTGTCCACCAGTGAACTCAATAAATCCAGCGTGGTAGATAAATTGATATGCCACATATATTATTGAATATTTCTCAACTTTTCATTTTGCTCCTCAGCATTGATCAATATTGCTGAGTTTTATAGGTTTAAAGATTCACTAGGCTGGCCTGTTAGTCTCTGAGTCCTAAATGCATTTTAACAAATGTTTTAAATGCCAATGTCACATTTTACACATTACCGCATAGCATTATATTGCAACATATTGCATCATATCATATCAGTGAAACATTGTCATATCTGTTTCATATAAGATATTTATTTTTATATATCTGAATTCAATGATAATATGCACATTCAAAAAAACCCAAAATATTTTCTATAAAACCAGTGATTAAAAAATCAGGCAGTAGTGGTGAAGGAGGTTCTTATAGTTGTGGTGGTTGTAAACTGTGGCTTTTGTGTAAATATTCAAATCTTCAGAGCAAACAAATAAACACGCAGAATATGAATGTAATTGGAAAGTGTGGAGTTGACATTTCCATTATGCTAATGGAGCGGAGGGAGCAAATGGCAAAAAGATTGGGTTTCTCTGTATTAAAAAAAAGAAAGAAAAAAAACCATCATAACGCAGCATCCATAATCTGGAATTATTCAGAATTTCAAACACTACCCATAGATGTATACTACAACATCATTTTAAATGATAAAGTGCTAAAAACCTATGCAGGCACATCACATTCACTTGTACTTGCATGTCATTATTTTGCTGCGCTGTTGCACTGTGTTAAACTGCATGAGCAGAGGAGTTGTAAATCATTCCTGTTTGCAATGTTTCTGTGTGATCGCTTCCTGCAGAGCCCTAGCAGATATTTTGAGGCAGCAAGGACCCATTCCTATATCCCAATATGACTGTGAAAACTTTGCAGCAATGAACAGCTCATCCAAAGACGACACTCCACAGCGGACAGGCTCCAAAAACCACTACACTCCTGTTCACACATCCAAATCCAATCATGGTGAGATTCTAGACAACACTCTTGATTCCTAATACTGTTGCTTTCAAACGAAATGGGAAAATCTTTATATAAAGTCATCTTCTAGCATGATGAGCTCATGAGAGTATAGTAATAAAAAAAATAAAATGTATCAAAAAGCCAAACTAAGATATCAAGCTGTATTCGATGCTGCTGTGTATTTATTTAAACTGATACAAGTTCAGTCTCGGCTTGTCTGTCTCACTCAAAGCCATGCTGTGTTAGACTGCTGTGTTAACCATATATCAGAGAGCTCTTTGATGGATGTTTATGGGTTTCGGTGTTGTCGAGGTGCCAGACATGTGTCACTCAAACAGTGGATAATTAATGCTGAAGCCAGAACAGTTAAAAATGGGCTAACGTGTGTGCTTCATTTCTGCACTGCAGATTAATCTGGCATGTTAACCCTCGTTCATCAGCTGATTTTCCCATGCCAAATTCAGGCACATGCATAAATAGTTGTGCAATTATGAGCTGGTTAGCATTTTGGTATCGATTCAAACTGAATGCTGTCACTGGTTCAAAAATCTTTTCCTTCACAGAATGTGAAGATTTGGGAAGGGTAATTTATTTTGAATCAGGTTGTGTTCTTGGTATTCTACATAATTAATCATTATATCTATAGTATGAATTTCATAATGGCCTTATTAATGAATAATAAAGTACTTTTTTGTGTTGTAAGATGGGTGTTCAGGTCAAACTGAGACTTTTCTCATGAATCAAATGACTTCAGGAACAGTATGGTGATGAGACTCCTAGGTGCAGTAAAATATTTGAATGATGCAAACGTTTTAAAGAAAGCTGTATGTTAATAAATGATGATCCCAACATTTAGCTAGTGGATCGCATGATTTAAAAAAAAAAAAAACGATGGGTAACTTGTTCGTAAACTTGCAAAAAAAAACAAAAAACAGATCTGTCTGTGGGAACGGTGCACACAATCATCCACAAACACCACTTGCACATTACAGGAACTCGGCTGGGGAGTTCCTGTAACTCGGGTGTTATCGCCACATCCCCAATATAGTCCTGACCTCGGCCCTAAGTTATTTACACATGTTTGTGCCGGTAAAGGATTTCCGGGGAGACCAGCGTTTTAAATGTGAAGCAGACAGTCTGATCCTGACTTCAGCATCCTGAAAAAACTTTCTACCTTGACGGTATCATACATAGTAGTGAAAAACTGGGATATGTGCATTAGTGTAGCAGACGATAATATAAAGAAATAAAGGGTGTTTTACTCGCGTTCTGTCATGCTGCACAATCAGAAGTCCCGGATTGACATGAACACCCCTAGAATATATTGCCAGATATAAATTATCAAGGATTTTAGGAAGCTTCTCCATTCTAGTTAAACAAATTTTCCATTTTCAATCACCTAAAGATGTTGGAGCCTTGGGTGGAGACTAAGAAATTTCACACAGCTCAGTCACAAGTGTTTGATTCCTTCGATCTGCAGACCGTGATGCGAAGGACTGAATGTGCTGTGTGTTATGTTGAGCTTGGTTGTCCTTGTTGACCTTGTCTTGTCATCATAGCACTTGAGGTCACCTATCACCGAGACTCACTACGAGAGAGTGCTTGCACTAGAGCCTTTGACCGACATTAGATTTACTGAAAGGCTGCAGGGCAGTGTGGGAAATTAATACATAAATTGGAGTCTTGTGCACGTATGTGCAGTACAATGACAGTGTCAGTACAAACATAACATGGATAATGACCTGCCCTGATGCAGTATGGGAATAAACTACAATGCATTCTTATCCAGTGCATACTGATTCACTTTATAGGATTGTTCGGATTTTTTTCAGGACTTTATGTGTGTCCTTTTAGAATTGTGATTGAAAGCTTGTCCTTGCTACAGGGATAATTGGATTAATTAATATACTATTATTATACTAATTAATAGGTAAAAAAAAAATTAGACAAAGCAGAATGAAGCCTTAATATTAAACCTCTTAAAACTACCAAAAACAATAAATTTTATTGCTGTAGGTCAGTATATCAGTGCAATGGTCCCTCCATGTACACGTGTCTGCTCTTCTAGAATGCTTTAAGAGATGCATGGAATTCACATTACTTGTTAAACAATGATTCAACATGTGGGTTGCCAATTATTTCATATGTGGGTTGGATATTTTATAATTATATGTGTTACCTCTCCCTTTCGCTCTCAATCTCTTTCTTACTCTCCCTCTGTCTCTCTCTCCCTTTTTTTTTTACATCATGGCATCTATATGTGTTCCCCAGCAATTAAAATTAAAAATGTGCTGCCATGATCTCTTATATATGTACTGTAGTAATGAGTGAGATTTCCCCCATGGGGTTTGACAACTCTCACATGCATCCAGAGACGAGGACGTTAACACCTGCTGCATCAGTCCGCTTTTGCTCCAGGACACACCTGAGGCAAAGTGTTACATCAAACACACACTTGCACTGACAGCACCTAGAAGGTGTTGTCATTTAAAGGTTCCTGTGACGTGACTGAAGGCTAAAGTTGATTTTATAATACCCCAGGGAGATTAATAGAACGGTTGGTTATATTTAGCCAAAAAAAGCTGCATAGCGGGGCTTTATAATGAAGGCTTAGCTGGATCACTCAGTTGCTCCCGTCAGCTGCCGCGGTGACGCTCTAAAGACATAGTGCCTGGTTCGTTTGGTGGCTTTGTTCAATTTGAACCACCCTGTCACACAGTCAATTATTTGATTCCTATGATGTGTCAGACCTCGCCTGGTCGAGCACAAGGCAGTTTTACTGAATTTGTTTTGCCGGGCTTGTCCGACGGTTACTGGTGATCAAAACTGCTTTTGAAAGCTGGAACAGTGAAGTTACTGAATAGAGCTTGTGTAAACAACCTATTACAAGACCAGTCCATATTTCATTTGGCGGTTCTGCCTTGCTCCATTTCACGCATCCCTTTTAGCTCTGAACAACACTAATATGATTTTTTTTTATAATTCAGTGTAGACCATGGAATTAATAATAGTCCAATATCTCTTGTGTCCTCAGTCTCATGGTATAATTGAATATTTTCATGGAAGCTGAAGCCTCCTATTCTTATTTCACCAGCCACTGTGTCATGTAATTGCCTTCGGATTATAAATCTGATGGGTTTAAGCTTCCAAATGGCATCCAAGGTTATCAGTGGGATATCAGATAGAGTATAATACTTAGTACTGCACTGGCAATTACAATGTCAAGAGCAGAAATACCACTTCAGGATGCATGCAGGATTCCGATAGTCACCCCACTTGCACAAACAAGGTGACTTCATGTCTGAAATATAGAAAGTCATAAATCTGGGTGCTGAGGGAATTATGCTGTTTATGGCATTCAGCTTCTGTTTACCCTTAAAGAAGCGTCAACTGAAAGTGCATATGCTGGCTGCGGACATCACTCACGGTAGACTCACTCGTTTCAGGTGGACACTATTCGAAGGAGAGCAGCCGCGGTGGAGGAGGACACGACCTCCATAACTTCATCTCGTCTGGCTTCGTGACTCTAGGGAGAGGCCATGCGAAAGGTAATACTATGCGTTCTTGTGCAAAATAGGCAAACATATCAGACTGAAATATATTTTGAGGGCTATTTGGGCTTTTTAATGCTTACTGGAGTGTAGTGCACTCAGGTTTGTTAACAGAAAAGTGCTATTAGCGTGATAAAGTCTAACTCTTATAATCAGCATAACTGAATGCTGCCTGCAGATCAAGTGCTTTTACCTTAGCTCTATGCAAATGTTTATGACAAACACTTAACTGGATCCCTTTAAAAAAAAAAAAAAAAAAGATGAACATAATTATATTAACTTCTGGTTATAAAGCAGGTAAGATAACACATGCTAATTTCATTTCATTATCTAAATCCAATCTCGAAGAATTAACACCAGTGAGCAATTACTGTATACTGTGGTTTACAGCCTAAAGCTATGATGTGATATTCATGATTTCATTTAGCCGATGACTCTAGTGTCTGCTCAAATCTCCTGACATAAGGCTTTCTCAATTCCAGATCACACACTTGGAGATTAACATGCTTTTATTTTAATGCGTATAGACCTTCAGCAATATTATAGTGAAGTTTCTCTTTTGGTAAACAGACCCATGCCTCAGACATGTCGGTGATGTATATTTGTTGCCGGGGAGATTCACTTCCCGGCATTACCAGTTGGTCCTTTCTTTGCCGTAAAGCATTATAGCGAGGCTGGGCGTCTCTGAGTAGCGTCCATCGCCTATATAAATCAAGAGCTACCCTAGAAATAAAGCAGCACAGATCATACGTCCATGCGAGCTGGAGGAGAAAGGAAGGCGTGAGCTGCATCACAGCCAGTCTCCATTAGGTACCATTTATCTGCCTGCTTTTTTTTTTTTTTGCTACTACAAAGCAATGATCTGAAATCCATTTCTTTTTGTTTGCTGTGACTCATTCCCCCACCACTCCACCCGGGTGGTTTGTTTTTGCTTTTTCCGTGTATGAAAGTGCCCTTTTTGCAGAGGCCTATTCACCTGTGTGCCGCCAAGACAGAAATGTTAGTTATTTTTAGAGATGCTTGATGAGGTATGAACAGGGAAGGTATTGGTGTATTTCCAGAATGTGCATTTTTAAAGACATGAATACAATCACCGCTCTCATATTAAAGTAGTGCTACTGGCTGTGCAGCTTTCAAAATGTGTGTGTTTTTTTTAACTTCTTTGTACAAAGTTCTTTTTTTGGTCTATTCTATAAAGGTCAGCTTTGTCTCCGTACATAATGCAAAATCATTTAGATGGAGCTGAACCCTTTGAACACGAGCGAGCGTTCATTTCTTTTGCTTTCTTTCTTTCTTTCTTCCTTTTCTGGTATGCTATCTCTCAGAATGTTTGTTTGCCTTGCAATATTAATGTCTGGAGCAAAATTACAACAGTGGTTTGTACATCAGAATACATCCCCACAGAGTGTCGAACATAATTAACTGAATTTGGATTCGACTGCTGTTGTAAATGAAAGTGGACTTTTTGTGCATTGGCATCCACTTTGTTAAATTAGACTTGTTGTCCTTCTCGACATCCTCTTCTATCCTTTTCTTTTCCTCTCATTGACAACATCAGACAACATCTTGTCATCCTTGTCATCCTGCCTCCAGGCCACTTGACACATTGCTGCTTCCATTTTTAAGTAGAAACCAGTCGTGATCAAAGCAAACGAAACCTATTGATTACAGACTTTTTTGTGTGTGTGTTGGCCTTTACACACTGAAGATCCTTCTGATGCAAGAATCAAGGCAAACAGGAAACTAAGAGATTATTCCTACTTATATTTTTTTAAGTGAAAGGGCAGTCAAGCGTGTAAATTAAAGCTTGTACCATGTGCACAAGGGAGTTTTTTGGTGAAGCTCGGTATTAAATAATTAGCAGTTTGTTTTGGTGCCTAATTATAGCTAGAGACTTTGTTGTTTGCTGCTCTCAGGAAGAAAGCAGGGAATGTCAGAACAAGGACAAAATGGGCTCCATGATACGTAGCTGCAGACTTCACCTATGGTTGCTCGCAGAGCACGTTGCAAAACTTTCAAGAAGTTTACTTCTGCGTCCATGTAACCTATAGCGCTTTGCTCTTTTTCAGAATGCATCCAATTTCTAAATGCTTTTATTATAAGAATGTTCTCACTTTTGGATTGAACCAATCTACTAGGAGTTATAAAAGAAGACATCTTCAAATGAGACTTCTGAAGATTACCCATCTGTTTGAATCTCAGAAGGATTATCTGGTGTGCCACCAAAAAGCACCCTGTTTGAATTCGACCACAAACACAGTAAGGTACTAATTTTTATTCCTTGAACCCAGCATGGAGAAAAGTAATGCTGTTAAGTATAATATTCACCTATTCTTTAGACACACTGCTCTGAAGCATCATCCAGGGGCAGGAGGAAAAAAAGACGAACCGATTGGTTTGTCAGACTCTGACCTTTGCTTTTGCTTTGTGAATATAGAATAGCTCCCTAAAGAAAGCTGTTCATTCTTTTCAAGCTACTCTTATCAACATTCAGTTGCTTATTCAGTCTCACTTTCAATAGACTCCGGCTCCATCCGTCAGCTCACGCAATCAAACGCTGCCATCAGCTCATGCGGCAAGGCGAGGGATGAGACTGCAGCAGGACGTTCTTATGGGATCTCCTTTGTCTTGTGCTGGCCTGAAGAAGTGGTCCAGGGGATACAAGGCCTGGAGAATCGCTCGCCATGAACAGTATTTCCCTAAGCCGTGCACACACTGGTAGAATTTAATGAGGAGCAGCCATCTGTTCAGTATGCTTTTAGAGGAAACTTGCTCCAGTGCTTCCTCATTCCACTTTCCGGGAAAGTAGTGAAGCGCTACATTTTAGCCATCCATAAATGTCCACATGCACCTCAATCTCTGTTGCATTCCTCCAGTTTGAGAAAACACAGTCGTCTGAAATATCTGCTCTAGTAATGAAAAGAAACCTCAATCGACTCTGTTCAAATGGGTTGTAGTGATGGGAAGTTTTTTCTTTTGATCAGAAATAAAATAAAATGTAAAATTTTCAATAAGCAGACCCCCAGCATGTCTACATACAAAATTTTTGGCTATAGTTTCAGTAAAAAAAAAAATGCAGCTAAGGACACATAATGATAAACAGAACGAGCAGCTCACCATCGTATCTTTTGGTCAGAATCGTTTGTTCTTTTGTCACGTGACGCTATGCAGTGCATTACACAGGAAACAGAATTGAGCGGTTCTTCTCATGAGTCTTCTAGTTCGAGTCATTCATTCTTTTGAATCTATTGCACTGCATAGAGTCTATTGGAGTCACAAGACAAAAGAACGAACGATTCGGACTAGAAGGCTCAACGGTAACAACTCCTTTCTGTTTCCTGTTACATAACCTACGGAGGTTTTGCGATGCTTTGCACATGCGCGGCCAGTAGAAAACGAATTCATCACTCTTTCATTCTTCTGAGTCACGTTAAAGACTCACTCAAAAAAAGCTAATCTTTCATGAACGACCCATCACTAATAGGTTGCATGAAAAAACTAAGGATCGAGAATTGCTGTTTGTATGCTTTAAAAGTGATTAAAAGTTGTGCTCTTTACAATCTTTGATATATTTTCAGTAAAAAAAACAATGTTTTATACTTTATTTTAAATAAAGGATGCACATTTGTTTAAATATCTATTGATAACTTGTATTGATAATAATTATATACGTTTGCATACTGTATGTAGCCAATCCAATTAAGAATATGTGGCAAGACTTGAAAATTGATGTTCACAGACGCTCTTCATCCAATGGGACTGAGCTTGAGATATTTCACAAAGTAAAATAGACAAAAGATTTTACTCTCTACATATGCAAAGCTGGTAGACACATACCCCAAAAGACTTGGAGTTGTAATTGCAGAGAAAGGTGGATCTATAAACTATTGACTCGAGGGGATGAATACAAATGCACGCCACACTTTTCACATATTTATTTGTAAAAATTTTTTTAAATGTTTTTAATTTTCTTTCCACTTTACAATTATGGGCCACTTTGTGTTGGTCTAACATGAAATTCCAATAAACTACATTTAAGTACATTTTGTGGTAAGGTGACAAAATGTGGAAAAGTTCATGGGGTATGAATACTTTTGCAAGGCACTGTACAAATTTATTTGTGGAAACGAAAACGAAAGCTTATACAGCTTATACATAAAATATTTAAGCAGTTTGTTTGAAATGCGTCACTCCTTGCTTGATATTCACACAGCATAGTAAAGCGTTGGATCTTTTAACTTTCTTGATTGTTTTTAATAACCGTGGACGGGATTTGATTATATGCATTGCTTTGAAGGACATGAGTGACACTCAGCGTAAGTGGTAGCTTGAGATGTTTAATGAATTTAAGTGATTTATCTATGATTGCGCAGTCATTAACACATACTGCCTTGTTGCTGAAGGAAGACAAAAAAAGGGCTTCGTGCACGATTGGACATTATCTTATGGAAAAATGTGGCGCTGTTCAATTTCACAGCCATAATGGTGTGTGACTTATTGGCATCCCTGTGGGATCTGTTACCATTCAATACGCTTATTTTTATTCAGGAGGAGTAGATGAGTGGATTACCTGTCCACACTCGAAAATAGATGACTGTTTGCTATTGGCTGGAATGTTGGTTTGTTTGAGTGGATTTCATAATCTACTCTTCAAATTGCACAAGTGAAGTGTGCACAGATGATTTACAGCGGTTTAATAGTTCTCTCGTTCCTTATTCATTCTGTCTGATTTTATGAAACTCTGAGTGTTTGTATCTTCATAACTCACATATTTCTCCAGACAGTAATACTGTGTGTTTTTGTTTGTGTGTGTGTGTGTGTGTGTGTGTGTGTGTCTTGGTTGGAGCGGAGATTGGAGCTGGTGATTATGATCTGTGGGCAGGTGACTTGGCTGGGCTGTCAGAATCCTTACCAGAAAATTCATTATGCTGACAGCAAACAGGAAATGCCTCCCTCTGTGCCCATAAACAGCAAAGTCTCTAAATGTCAGCTCAGTCGTCCTCTGGTCCAGCTGTCTCACTCAATACCCCCTGTGTGCTGAGAGCCCTGTCTCCAAACCTTGGAGCGAAATGCTAGTTAAGTCACTTTCAATATCTACATAACATTGCAAGTGTTTCTAGCTATTACAGGACACAGCCTCCATTAAGGCTCACGCTTGGCAGTATGCAGTATATTTAAATGCATGCAGTTGTTGAAAAAGAGGCGTATAGTGTAGATTATACAGCAGTTAGTTCTGACTGAGTAATCAGATTGGACGAGAGGCATTCCATGACTGGAGAGAATAGGCGTTTAACTATACTGTAGGTATCACTCCGTGTCCCAGGTGTTCTAATGAGCGTTAATTACAGTACTTTGTCAGTCGTCAACAGGGATAGAAGTAGGTCAGCACGGTCTGCAGTACTGAGGGGAGAGCAGCTACCGGCCAAAACCCACATTCAAAACCAATCATAGAAGCACTTTCAGCAAGAAAACACACGTAATAATGTTATATCATCTCAAACAACAATTTAATAATTTCTTCTACGTTGTTCTGAATCATCTTTGACCCGACTGTGTTCTTTAATTCACGGATACAAATCTAACTAAATTCTAAGACAAGGCTGAATCCCAAATCCAGGCTCCTACTTGCCGTTTGGAACAAGTGATTCTACACCATAGCATCGTAGCCTTCCATTTCATTCTATTTAGGATTTAACCTTGGGACCAGAATTTAGAGAAAAAAAAAAGAGAAACTTACGAGATTTAAAGGACTGACTACCACCCCCATGGGTTATTCTCCTCACCTTTTTGCTACGTAGTACCAGTAATAATTTAAAGCTACTTTCACCCCTGTTAATTACACTAACTGTCGGTCAGCAGCTCCGCCAGTCGCGGGTAGTTAGTTCTAATAGGCGCAGAAGGATACGTGTTGGTGGAGCAAAATAACTGGTTAAATAGACAAGCAAATTATAATCTGTTGATAATAAATTGCATTTGTGGATTTGTTGTATACTGTAAAAGGAATATCACACTCAAGGTTGAGCCGTTATGTGGAATATCAGTATCAATGCCTCGAGTGTGATATTACTCAAGCATAGTCTGCTTTGGAACCTCAAATATGCACTTCAGTTTTGTAGAGCTCTGTAGTGTCACAGAATATTTTTTTCCAAGGTTCTTCCAAGTTACCACACATTTCTCTGTATTGTGCCGTGGACTTGATCAATTCTCGATTTCTTTTTCTTGCTGTCCTCTGAGTTTGACCATAAGACCAATTTACAGGTGGCATTTGCTGAATTGCTTGCTGAGCCTTGAAATCCTCAAAAGCTAGTGGTAATGTATTGTAGAACGGGCGTGGAAAGTGGAGAAAAATTGCAATAACTAGCTCAGGCCAATACAAGTAGACATGGAGGGTATACCAGAGTCTCTCATGGCTGAAAATTGACTTCTATTCATTTCAGCTCCTTTTATCACATGTGGAAGGATTTCCTGCTCATTTCCTGTTGAGAGAGAAAGTAAAAACTACCCCACTGCCCACTTATAGTATGACGAGTACGAAATGTTCGAAAACCAATAACAAGTATGACAGAAAATGGGCTGAGGCACTGAGACGTTTCACTTCAGGGTTCATATTCCTTTATGTTGATTTGCTTGAGTGGATTTTTCTCGCCTTCTTTATGGCGTTGGGTTTCCTATATCCTCGCCACTATGAAGTGGTTTGTAGTCCGCAAGCTCGGACGTGCCTGTGGAAAAACAGCAACAGTGATTTTATGCTCCGTTTAACATTGAAATTGAGTACGATTAATGTGTGAGCAGTTCCAAGACATTTATTCTTAAATTTTCTTTCAAAATGATGTAATTTTTTTAAGCGTTCAAAAAACTGGGATGTTCTGCAACAATCTGGGCATCGTCTCCAAAATGTGAAGTCACCGTTTTATCATTAGAGGAAGTGCAGATATGATATGCAGCAGTTGAAACATAAAGAGAGCTTTTCAGGCTAATTTCCCTCATGCACAATTTACCGTTATTATAAATCTGTGGGTCATGTATGTTTGAAACTGATAAAGAACAGCCAATGGCACCCTAATCACCACTCTTATTATTCTCCTCTTTGCCACTTTGAGGTACTATTTACTGTACAAGCATGGTTGGTGTAATTGCTATACATACATTTCATATAATTATGAACCTCCAAAGTGCATAATTAATAAAACACTGTCCATAGAGTAACATAATATGTAATATTCAAATGATTCTTTTTCTTTTCAGATTATTATTCCCTATTAATATAGATAACAGACTTTATACAAGTAATGAGCAGCAGTGCTCTGAAAAATCTCTAAGGGGAAAATAATAATTATCACCTCAGTTCTCCACCTGAACTGGCTTGTCTTATATACATTTCATAATTATATGTGCTTTTTTGTTTTACTCACTGAAGTTCTGACACACTGTGCTTAATTTGTAGGGATGGGAATCACCAGGGACCAGCAATACAATATTATCACGATACCTAGATACCAATTTGATTTGTATTGCGATCTAGTTGTATCGCAATTTCATAAATATCCCACTTCATTCTTGTTCTTAATTCTCTAAAAATAATTTCTGGTAAATAATTCTCTCCTGCCACACAGGACACTGTGCTACCTGCCAGTGTATGAATAGATGAGATCATGCCACCTATAGGGTTATAGATTTACCGCAACATTTTACCACCTCAAATGCAAACAAATATAAATCAAAAGATTTTTTTGAAAAATCAGTGTTGGAGTCAGTGTCACGATACACAAATTGCCAAAGTTCTGTGTATTTCTTGTTGTGTGATTCAGCTCCAAATGTTTTTAGCACTGTACCTAGTGGAGAAATCTCAGGTGATCCTACTTTCGTTGGCCTTGGTTTGCAGCCTAACCTGTGGTTTACTGTTGAACAGTTAAGGCTAGGTGTAGCGTAGAGAAAACAGGTGCTGAATAAACTCTTAGGAAAGGACACATTCATGACCCAGAATGGCTTAGATTGGGAAGGAAAATGAACTTGTAAACACTCTACAAACATCCTTACTTACTTTATAATTGCGTCTAAAGGTGAAAAAGGAAATGCAAGGATTTGCTTTTTTGTCACGAATTACATTTACATCATTTTACGGGTGCTTTTTAATGCACCAGTGTGCCAGTATTACTGTAATAGATCCATTTTTATTAAATTGGATTGAAGGGAATTTATCTTCCTGATGGTATTATGTGTAACCAAGCTGTGGCTTAATGAACCCAGTGTGGCCTGATGTTCAAGGTGACCTTTACATAGCTGAAACCGAGTGATACAGAATATGGAATCATGGAATAATAACCATGGACCCGAGAAACTAAAGGAGGCAAAGCTGAATCATCCTAATTCCCAAGGGTATTTCCTTGACCTTATGGTATGTTCACCACATGTGAGGCAATCTCTAGTTTTCATTTGTGATCTATTATTCATATGGAAGCGGCAGGAAAGAAGACAGAGGCAGACCGCGGTTATCCCTCCGTCTCTTCTATCTCTTCTCCTCCATCTCACGTTCAGTCAGCATTGTATGGGGGTACAAATGGAACAATTGCTTTGTTGCCTGGAATGGAACATACCGTAGACGTGTGATTTTGGCCAAGACCTTCTCATGATCATTTGAGGATTTTGTTCAAGAGACATTGTCCGGGTATCAAATTAGAACGCAACAGCTCCGGTGATGACTGGTCAGGATATTTAATCAGAGTGTTGAATCACTGTGAAACTATTAGGATCTAACCATATAATTAGGATTTTCATGTATTGATATGAGCATAAAACAGATACACATGCTCAATAACAGTCAGCTAGGTAGCACTACTCATTCAGTTTAATTTTGCGTTTGAAGTTTAAAGTCATGCTCCGTCTCTTAATTGCAAGCATGTTAAATGAAGCGGTTAAATTAAGCGGTGCTTACCATTGGCTAGCACTTTTATTCAAACCAAGGGATACGAAATGTATAGCGTAGACACTTGTTCCTTTAAGTACTTTGCACTTTGACTGCACTTTGACCGCACTTGCAGTTTATCTTTATTATCATACTTGCTATTATATTTCGTGTGCATCTTCTCATTCACTGCTGATGACTATGATGGATGTGACAGCTCCATTAATCTCCCCAGTGGACTGTAAACCTAGGAGGGGTTTTACCAAGGCTAAACACAACAGTCATAATAGGCTGTCTGAACATGCAGTCTGGGCTTGAGAGCTCATTTATACCAGCCATCCATGCAACAGTTTCAGGGGAAAAACAAATCCATTACAAGGTGATAGTGAGTTGGAAGATACAAAGAGCATCTGAGTTCTTGCATATACCTGTAGTGTTTACTTTTGCAAGGCACTCTGCATTTCTATCACTGACTTTGTGGCACTCTTTCTAAACGCACAGGCTATACTCAGTAGTGTCTGTAATGTTTGTAACGCCTTTGCTTAAGCAGGGCAGTGTTACACATACTGTAGCATGCAGACAGGACACTAATCCTATACATCCTAATAACACTACAGTATCTGCACAGAATTATATTTACCTGGGTTCCTCAGGTAATGTGCTTATGTACAATCTGTGACTTTATTTCTGTCCATATTGGTCACATGAGTAGTTTTCCCAGGTCCCCTCTGAAAATAAATTACAGGATGAATTGCCTACTTAAAAAAAAAAATAATTTTTTAACCAAACTCAGCAATCATCTCATAAATCATGGAAAGTGCAACCGATTAGAAAGATTTTATTGCTGTCCAGGTGTGAGAGTTTTATCTTAGAGAAGTATATTAAAAATAGTAATAAATCTATCACTATCATCCCTCTGATAAACTCATGCACTCCGAATAGGGCTTATGTGTGACATATGGTTGTTGAGTTTGTTTGGTTATTGCATAAAGGTTCTATGCAAAGCAGGAAGGTCGGGGATGTGGAACAGCATCGCTCGAGCACTTAGTTTCTATTATACCTGACTGAAGCAGCCTGTGAGTAATTGCCTCATTAAAGTTCATGCTGGCTGCCATTTTGGATATAGACCAAATCTTTAAAGGATCTAGGAAGGACATACAGTACACACCCTTAAGTGGAAAAAAAAATCTTATATACAAATCTAGTTTTTTAAGTGTGAGAAATTAGAAATTTGCTATGCGGTACAGACGTCCTACAGCATATCTCATTAGATGCATCTCCGAGCTAATGGGCCTCAAGCAGATCTTGCAGCTTTAACTAACTTGCCAAATGCCCTTGGAGGCTACAGGTGTTTTTTTTTTCTTTTCCTTCCTGTGTCACATTGATTTGATGTGCTTGTTACATAATTGACAGCCTTTTCCAGTGGTAATAAATGCTGCAAGATCCAATTAGTGTGTATATCGAAAGGGGGTGGGGGGTGGGGGGGGTTTACGTAGGTAGAGCAGGTCTGTTGATCTGGTTCTCACTAGGAGCCTGTTACATTTATGCACGATAATGAAAGGATATGTCTGTGTGTTAATAAAATAAATAAATTTAATAGACAGTTTTAATGCTCCTGCTATTGATTTGACATGGAAAAAAAATGCATATTCATAAAACGAACAAGATGAGGAAGATAAAGCAATGATTCTGATGTAATCACTCGCCGTAGTGCTGTAATGTTGTTTTATTCTGTAGTTGGAGATGCAGATGGCCAAATCAATCAAATGTATGGTCTTTATAAATGCTGCTTTTGTCTTATAAATAGATATGGATAATGGCATTTTTTTTATTCACGAAAGGGAGTGTGTTCAGTGCATTTCTGGAATATATCAAGAGTGAAAAGGAACAGTAATAAGACCTATGTTTTAGTCATGATTGTATTCTCTTGGTTCTGTACATGGGGTGACGTGTTTTCTGTACATTCTTGACGTGTGCAAGAATGGCGGATTTTTTATGCTGACACTAAGTGGTAGGTGGATGTTAACATAAAAGCTGTCAGAAGGCATATCTGAGGTGGCACGCTGTGCTGGGAAGCTCTCTATGGATTGGTAATGGAAGAAAGAGAAGAGAGAGAGAGGCCCAGAGAGAGAGACACCCCACTGCCCAGCATTGCTGTATAGCTGAAAAAGCTTTGTGTTGATGCTTAAACGCACATCTCAGAAGTAGAAATTTGCCATTGTATGCAGTCCAAAGGGGAATTTGAGAATAACAGTTTGTCTGTGGATGTTTTTTTTTTTTTTTTTTTAAATCAGAGATTATTTTTATATGCAAAAGAAAAAGCAAAGCATTTTGTGTCAGAGATGAATGTGATTCTCCGCATTGTTCAGACTTTCCATCGCTAAGTGCACACCCCTTGTGTGAAAGATGGCCTCCAGGAAGACATGAATATAGTAAAAAGTAAGCTTTTCTCTAACTTGTGTTCTGATCTTTTGAACCGAGCTTTCGTATCCGCAAAATGGAGGCTGTTCCAGAAACTCTTGTTGCCGATGGGAGGACACACTCAGCTTTTCTCTTAAAAGCAATGACCCTGGAGGCCGAGTTCAGCCGAGGCACGGAGAAGAAAGATTGTCTCTGCCACTCTGACACGTACACTCTCTGTTCCACATCTGCTGCTTAAGTTGGTTCCAGTCTCTGCACATTGACCAGCATGGATGTTTTCAGACCATTGATTCACAACCGTGTCTTATGAATTCCTTTTTTTCTTGTAGCACTTGTAATAGATATTCTGTTCTTGTCAGCAGAAAGACACGATTTTTTTTTTATTATCTCTCGCTGTCAGAAGAATGACTTTGCATTTCGAGCTTTTGAGGCTCTCTGCATGTCTGCATTGTCACAACCATGGTACCATGCAAGCGGAGCTTTTAGACTGCCTCTCCAATGTGTCGCATCTCGAAAGGCACCATATTGATTTCTTTCCCGTGAGAGCATTGTCGGCCATCCCTGCTCTATTAATACCCCGTCTAGCTTGTTTAAACAACTTTGTAACCGGCAACAAACCCCCACTGCTGTCGGAGAGCACGGCTGAGTCGTCCTCGCATGCGGCAAACTGTTATTCCGATGCACCAGTATCGTCAACTCATTTCCATTTATCCCATGATAGAAGGTGTACTGAAGCCGCCGTATAATTTGCATCCACCGAGTTAAGGGGTGTGTAATGACACAGAGCTGCGCAGCGTAATTTAACTTCATTCTATTCATTCATCAGCACACGGAGCATAAAGAGGTAAATCTGCATAATGTTCCACTGCATCGTGTTTCTCATGTCAGGTTTGAGTAGCTCACGCTCCGAGGACCGTCAACACCCCCTTTCAGAGGTACCTGCTTAAGACAGAATGCGACAAGTTCGGTTATGTTGAGACGTAATGAGAATGGTATTAACCTTCCGACGAGCCATTCGGAGTGTAAGATCCCGCTCGTGCACGGGGACTGCTTTGTCAGCTATGCGAGACATATCCTATCTGCAGTGCTCCTCCATTCCTGTAAGAGTTTCAGCAGGCTAGGCAAGCATGAAAACAATTAATGAAACTTTGGGAAGTCAGAAGGGAGTCATGCATCAGATATGAGGTGAGAAAGACCTTGGAGAAGGTTGTGATAGAGCTGAAGTAGCTTTAAGCTATACTGCACATATTAAAAAAGTGTGGAAATGCAATTTCAATTAAACACTGTGTTGCACTTGACCCTCCAAATGTAAAAAAAAAACCAAAACAAAAAAAAAACAACTGTTTCTTTATGCTTAAAGATAAAATCTGTATAATTTCCCCTCATCTCACCTGTAGTTATTCAGCTAAGGCATGTTCAATGCAGCAAATTTGCTTCTTTACTTTATCTTTGCGAACAAATAATGCTGGCAAATTCTTCTGTAAGAGCATTTAAGTATCAGCTCTTCAACAAAAGTTAACCTTTGTAAAGTCCATGTTGGCAATTGCGTTTCATTCCATGTATTTTAAATTGTACTGAAACTGATAAAATGTTGCTGTTTAACAGATATGCTGGATTGAGTTGCTCACCTTTCCAGATCAAGCTCAATGCTCCATTTAGGTTCCTTTATTGCACATAATGATCAAAAATGGGAAGTGACATATATTGCAATGAAAGGGAAAGGGATATAGATTTGTTCCACAGTAACCTTGTTTTCCATGAAATGGCTGAGAAAAGACTTACAACGTGTCTCCCATTTCCAATTGACAAAGTTCAAGGTTATTAATGTGATCCTGCTCCAGCAAACTCAACCTATCATCCAATGTAACTCTTACACAGCATGACACGAAGTTACAATTTGCCTCAACATGACTTCTACTACTGTTGTAAACTATTTAGTGCGTGTGTGTGTGTGTGTGTGTGTGTGTGTGCTTTTATTAGCTTCTATACATATCACCATGTTATAAGCAGTGTTAAAAAATACGTTCAAAATAATTTAAAGTCTTGACTTACACCGGTTAGCCATGACATTAACACCACTGCCAGGTGACCTGAACAACACTGATGGTCTGTACTGTAGTGAATTACACACCAGCTAACTGGGTCAAGGACACCCAGGTTTCTCCTATGGCTGTGGAGGCCAAAGGCAATCCTGTCTGGTCCGATCCAACAGAAAAGCCAATGCAGCAAAAATTTCCAAATAACGTAAATTCTGTCCATGAGAGAAAGGCTCCAGGCAGCCCATTGCACATGTGGCCCAGCCAGCAAAGAGTACAAGGCCAATGAATCAGTCTCCAAACTCCCCAGATCCCAGTCTGAACAATGCACCGGACAAACAAGTCCAAGCCATGGAGGCCATGTCGGAAACCACAGCAAACCCCAGAGGCCCTGCAGAGCCGTGCCCTGGGGGGCCAGTACTGCCCGGGTGGCACGAGGGGAACCCAAAACCTGTGTGGTGTTAATGCTAATGTTTTAATGTTATGGCATAGCTGATTGGTGTATTGTTTTGTTATACTTTTTAACACATAATATGAATTACTGTATTTAGTAATCATAAATAAATGTATAAACTAATCATTTTGAAGTAAAGTACATACAAGCAATGCAAGCCTGGTTAACATACTTGTACAGTATGATTTGAAGCCAGTGTGTGATCATTGATATTCGCAGTTGGCATGATGCTAAACTAGTGTACCAGACTTGTTCTCAACTAGCCTTATATTTTATTTAAAATCACAGCATCTGTGAAGTCCAGAATCTCTTTTATCCCAAAACTCAGCTAGAATCATCAATCAGTAGCTGACAAATTTAGAGTCAGCTTTCTCCTCAAAATCTGCAAAGAGTTTAAAAATTGCTTATTGCTGCAGTATATTGTTGTAGGTATGTGAGATATGACAGAATATACTGCTTGACTTAGAGCTTATTATCACGTCAGATGTGTATACCTTTTCTGCATCAGCTATATTTGTGATACAAGCAGAGATTAGTCAGTTGCTGTACAAACCTTACATTTCCATCTTGAGCACGTTTCTTGTTCTATGCTTAAAATTGTTTTAATTATACGTTACCGTATTACATATTCCTGAGCAATTTGTGCCATTTCTTTACTGTCATACTGTAGATGAAGCATCAGGGTAAGGAAACTTGTTTTCTTATACCAATGTGCTTTTGAATCAAATCAGATTGGTCAGAAGGACCTGATTCATTTTTTATAACAGCTGCACCGACAGTCATTTTAGCTGCAAGACAAAATCACAAATTTATATTAATGTGCTCATTCAACTACAGTAGTGTTTCTATAGTAACTACTTACACAGGGACCTGTACGGAAGATGCTCCAGTTACTCTTTAATTTAAAATGTGTTGGTACTTAACACAGAAAAATGTCTAATCATTCTCGGATGGGAGCACTTTCTACAATAACAGTCAGGGGTAAAACTGTTCCTTTAATTTTTCCATAAAAGAACAGTCTGAGGATGTAGGATGTTGCACTTTGTGCATAAGACATTTTTCTGGCCTACTAACTTTAATGAAAGTACAATATATTCAATATACAGTACACTGATCAACCGTAACAGTATGACCACCGACAGGTGATGTGAATAACATTAATTATCTCATTACAATGGGACCTTGAAGTGGGTGGGATATATTAGCCAGCAAGTGTTGGAAACCGAAAAAATAGGCAAGTGTGATGATCTGAGCAACTTTGACGAGGGCATAATGTGATGGCTAAAGGACTAGGACAGAGCCACTCTAAAATCGCAGCTATTGTGGGATGTTCCCGGTCTGCACTGGTGAGGACATACTGAAAGTGGTCGGAGGAAGGAAAACCAGTGAACTGGCGACAGGATGGTGGCCAAGGGTTATTGATGTATTTGGGGAGTGAAGGCTGTGCCATGTAATCTGATCCAATAGAAGAGCCACTGTAGCTCAAATTGCTTAAGAAGTTAATTCCGTTCCAACAGAAAGGTATCAGAATGCACAGTGTATCATAGTTTGTTGCATGTTGGGTTTTGTACAGGATTTACAACTTACAGGATTTAAATGATACTCCATTATAAGTCTATTTTGTCATATATAAAACACATGATGTACTGTTACAAGAAATCCCTCAGGATGTGGTGCAACACATCCCCTTTTTGTTTTTAAAGGAAAGATCTATTTCAGTTAGAGCTCTGCCCTGTAAGCTGAAGCAATAAGAAGGATACATCCTCTGAATACTTATTAATTCATTTATCTTCTATACCGCTAATCCTGTACAGGGTCATAGGGGGCGGGGGGCATTGGGTGGCTGGAGCCTGGATGCTATCCCAGGAGACTTTTGGCACGAGGTGGGGTACACCCGGGACAGGGTGCCAATTTATTGCAGGGCATAGACACTCATACACACTACGGGCAATTTGGGAACGCCAAATAATCTTATCTGCATATCCTTGGACTGTACGTGGAGGAAACCCACTAAGCACAGGGCGAGCATACAAACTCCATATACACAGACCCAGGACAGGGATCGAACCCTCAACCTTGGAAGTGCAAGGCCACAGTGCTAACCACTACGCCACCCTTACATATAAATACCAGAACATAGAAAAGCACCAACAACTGGTGGTTTATGACAAGGAGCTTGTGACAATGAACATATTTATATTTCTTCTTTTATTAAGACAAAATGAAAAAGCTTAGTTTAGTAGCATTGTATAGATTATTTTCTGTGCTTATTGCTTATATGTCTGTGTAAGTTCACATGGGTTCCGGGTTTAGTTGGACTGTGTATTTGTTCATGGATTTCACTGTGTATTTCAAAGCGTTGATATAAATAGAGATTTCTAATTTGTATTCTGCTGTTTGATATTGATTACGGCATGCTCGACTGTATTCCCATTTCTTATCAGTGTTGCTCACAGACACAGTATAACGCTGTGTGAGCAATGACCAGGCCCTTTGAAAACAGCCTGAAAGGCAAGCACGTAAGAAATGCATCATCATCTCAGTAAAGGCCCGGCCATCAGCGTCTCCCTTTTATTTTGATTGATAACACGGAACACTTTTCAAATTGAGTGCAAGAATGTGCCACGAATGATGCGTTATTTGCCAAAGGGCTTACTATGATACAGATACATTTCATGGATTTGAAGGTGTGCATAGTGTTTAACTCCTTCACACCTCTCAGAATGATTAAAAGTAAATATGGGTGTATCCCAAAACTTTAACCGGCGCCTTTTAAGGCATGACCTAGACATTTTCCTAGAAAGTTCATCCGGAAAGTTTCTGAATGAAGAATACACTAGTGTTTGACAAGCCTTTGTGAACCTACAGATGCGTATGAGCCTTTAAGTGAAAACATTGAAAAGATAAACTAATTAGAATTTAAGAACCACAAATGCAAAATGAATAATTTTAAATAGGCTTCAATAAACAATGGATAAAAATGACAAGTGAAGCCTTAGCAAACAAGGACGTCTCACATGCAGTGTGTTTGTTTTTTGATTGCTCCTGCCCTTGTCTCCTTTCTTTGCATCCTTTTCCTCGTTTCCTGGAAGGGCGGAGCTAAGAAGCGAGGACGGGAAGCAAGGAAATTAAACGCGGAGGTGCAATTAAAGAAATGATAAGCACGGTATGAATGAACAAAGCCCTCTTTTGATGGAACGATCTTCATAAATCTCACTTTGCTCTTAGTGACTCACTCATTCAATGTAAATGCTTGTCTCTATCAGATGAACAGAACGATTAAAAAAAGGGACTGAAATGAAACTGAATGACTGTTACCAGTCATTAAATCTTAATGAGTCGAGGTGTCTGTTAATCTCTTAAAATTGTTAATTTTTCTTTTAGACCTGCCAGCAGAATTACTGGGAAGGATTACAGGGATTGATCCTCAGATTACTTTCAGTCCGTGCTCATCAATCAGTAATTTCAGGCATAAAAGAGTGGCATAGTTTTTTTCACAAACCACTGCCTAATGCAACATGCATCTATGCCTATAGCTTCCTAGGAGAAATAATGACAGGCTTTGTTCTTCTATTAAATATTAAACAGTTATGCATTGCTCATGCAGTTCATGCTCGAACAGCCACACCAGTGAAAAACTGGCATGCATTTAAATCAGCATCTTAAACACGGCCGAGCATTTTCATCAACTTGCCAGCTTCACTGCAAACAAAACATCAACCTCCTCCACTTTAAAAATGTGAAGCATTAATATAAAACTAAATTTGAAATCAATAATCACAAACCGGTTAATATCTATCTCCAATGTACTAGATTATCTTTAGTCGTGTACCACATGCACCATGTACAAAACTGTGGAAAGGTTTTAAGCCCCACCTCATTTCTTCATATTTTGGTTCTGACGTGCCAGACTTTCTCATAGTTTTTAATGTAGTCTTAAAGGAATAGTTCTCCAAGCAGATGATCAGGCTGGTGATTAATATAATTAGTATACTGGTGATGCTGAATACTGAGTGGTTGGAACTGACGAGAGGGGAAATGAGGTCGCTGCTGAGGTTGTTACATGAACAACCAAATTTTAAATTGTATCTTTAGGCACTTTGCAGCCTTTCGTGGTAAAAAACTTTGTTTCCTTAATTGCTTTAATTTAATCAACATGATTTAATTTAATATGGAAAAAAATGTGCTGAAGTTAATTAAAGCAAAGTTTAATTAAAGCAATGATTCAGAAATAAAAGGTAAGCAGGAGGCTTTTTTGACATACAAATCGAAATTTTGCAACACGTTGGCGCATACTAATAACTATGGCGCTAACATTAATGTTGTGCTAAATGGCTCTTAATTTTAACCAAAATACAGTATGTCAGTACCTTTGTTTGAATTTTTTTGTTTGTTTGTTTGTTCATCAACTGATGTCTTGAGGAATATTACAAAACTAGCCCAAAACAGGATCGTGAAGTTGTGAAGTTTTTTGACATTCATTGAGTAACTGCTAATTGGTTTCCAACAAATATTTTTGGTATGTGTGAAATTTGGAGGAAAGTCATGCATATGAAGGAATTTATTAATGTTACATTAACAATAATTCTACAAAAATAAATGCTGCTTATATGGAGTGGGCCAGAAACAAAGGGGTTTAGCTGAGTAAAATTCATTCATATGTTCATCTTCTATACAGCTACATCCTGTACAGGATTACGTGGGCCTGGAGTCTATCCCAGGAGGCTTTGGTGCCAGACAGGGTGCCAATCCATCATACAGTAAGACACACATAGGGCAATTTGGGAACGTCAGTTAACCTAACCTGCATGTCGTTGGTAGAAACCAGAGTACCCAGAACGAAATCCACCAAGCACAGGGAGAACATGCAAACTCCACGCACGCAGACCCGATGCGGGAATCGAACCCTTCACTCTTGAGGGACAAGGCCACATTGCTAACTACTACACCAGCATGCCACTGCTAAGTAACAAAAGTCATTCTCTTTTCTTCTGTTTATGAACCATGATTCATTCAGTTGTGTCATGGTTGTCTTACTGAAACAAACACAAGTCAATTCAGAAAAGAGATAAAATTAAGAGTAAGCATCTACTTTGTGTGATTCTGCGCTTTATTTCCCCCTGGACAAGTAGCGACGCCTCTGCCTTTTCTGTAGCCACGTTCACCTTGAACAAGTACTTATCAGTCCAAATCGGGTTAGTTTCCTGCCCTTTTTATTCTTTTTTTTTTTCAATTCAGTTTTTACGATTTCTAATAAATTCACCATTTTTCAAAAAATTTCCCATTGCTTTTTAATTTAAGAAATTCCATATTTATTTATTGTTATAGTGAATTGCAATGCATTCTGTCCAGCATGAGTAATTTAGTGTGGTTGGGCCTGAAAAGAGTTGCTGCCAGATAACACCTTGCCATTGCAGACTTGTGCTTTAATGTTATTTTTGCTTTTTGAGTACACCTGGAATACCGAGTTCCTTTTAACAGTGAATTTTGCAGTGTTGTTATAGAAGATAAAAGCTGTTTCCCATCCATCCAACTACACTAATAGGCCATTTGCTATGCCAGCCCTGGCCTAGTTGTAATTGTGGTCAGTCATTTGTGTGCTGTTCGTTGCCTTGGTGCTCTTGTGGATGTTTGCAGTGCAGGTATTGATTGACATGGTTTCTCTCTGTTACCAGGGATGAAAAGATAATAGCATCATATTGCAAACATGAATCGATACCAAGTCTTAAACCGCACAGACGATGCGAATCTTCAGTTTCCTCAAGTTACATTAAAGGTTTTTAGTGAACGCCATATGGTAATATTTTTAACTTACAGTAAAAGGGGGAGACTGACTTGTGACAGAAAATCCAATCTTACGTCTCGAAAATCCGTTTGAAACCGTCAGTGATTGTGCTGGTTTTGACTAAGGCTTAAAAACAGCTTGTTGATAAGGCTTAATAGACATCCAGCACACAGTAGAAAGTCTCCTACAAATCGAGAGCAGAAGTGATTAATCTGAACAGTATATGAATCTTACACTAACTTACTTTTGCATTTGAATGCATTTGAACTTGAATGCTTGTCTACTAGTTAACTTTTTCGTTTGCACACTATCATACAGTACCTATGAGCTCAGATACTAACCTGTTGCATGCAAACCTCCTTATGCACTTGCATAATAGCTTATTGCATTATTTTTTTATTTTATAGTAGTCTACATAGCCTACATTGTATGTACTTTCTAGCATATACATGCAAATGCACACGCATACTTAAATGCGTGCTTACCAATACCAGTGTGCCATTTTTTATTTATTTTTTTACCGTGTATGCACTTATCTCCTACAAGTCTTGATACAAGCTTGCATGCTAATGATGGATGTGATTTCCACCTCTGTAGTTTAATTAAAAAACACAGAGCCCGTGGCTAAGCCTCAGGGACCTGACTTTGAGAACCCCTGCTTTATATGATTTGCATTCTACTGTAGCTTTAAAAATCAAATTTAGCTTTTAGCCATTTAATATTCCAATAATCCGAACAGGATTCAAAAAAATATATAAAAAAAAATTAATTACAAATAAATTAAATCGTTTCAACACATCATGCTTGCATTCAGTTTACAGTACTACGTAAGCTCTTGTGTACTACTGTAGCTGTCTCGCCTGCTACCTTACACACAGCTCCTAATGGAGTGACATTTGTTAGGCGATTTAGTTCATTTGCTCATTTGATGAAGCAATAATTCCAATTCAGTTTTTAATTTATCTATAGCTGAATTATTCCAGTCGTTCTGTGCTCTCCTTTTTCTTTTGTTGTCATTAGCTAAAATGTTATTTAGATTTATTTTTTCTAATTTCTCTTAGGCTATTAATAATTCTGTACAGTTATTCTGTGCAGAATCTATAAAGGCAAATGTCTTACAACATTTTATGAATTTCATTGGTTATCTGTCCCCAGTCAAAAAGGTCCTAGTTTCTTTCTTTCTTTCTTTCTTTCTTTCTTTCTTTCTTTCTTTTTAAACATACACTTATTTTCAGTTTTTTGTTGAGTTACAATGCAGCAATTTGCAGTATTTGAGTGTCTGTCTAAAATACTGGTTATAAGGAAATTGTTCAAATGTTTATCCGTGCCTCTTGTTTTACAATAAGAAGCATATTGTTTGGTCATTTCAGGCCTGCTTTCATTTATATATTTACTTATTTGTTTATTTTTTCAATTTCCGCGGATTACAGGAGGAGGTTGGTCGCAACAGACAAACAGTGCATGAAAAATAAATGACTATTTAACAAGCTCTTTTGTTTAAGAAAAGGCCAGGGGAGATTGAAAAATTGCACCTATCAATGAGTATGTCGAGATTGGATTGCCCCCTCTTTTTGTGAAAACAACTTCTTCCATATTAATGGGCTCTTTTCTCTTAAAACATGGCTTAGCCTGCTTATCCCTGTTGTGCTGAGCGCACCAGATGGTTTTGTGTATAAGCATAGAGAAGCCATGGTAGACTGAGTCTCGGCTTAGCGACACTATTCTGTGTCGCTCCACCATCATGGCATCATATAATGATGAAAAACATTTATAAGACCTGCAGTTCCTTCTGGATCTAATTAAAGGGTAGAACGGGGGCACTGGAAATAGCAACAGTGAAATCTGAATACTGCTACTGATCTAGAGTGAAAACGGTCTTATGTAACATAAGCGTCTGTCATCTATTTGTTTCAGCTTTTGGTGTGACATGAAAAAGTGAAAAATCTGACAATATCAACACTTCTTTAACCATCTATGCTCTAAGTGCTACAGTTTACAATGCTTTATGATGATGTTGTCAGCCTTTTCCTGCTTTATGTTCACCTTTCTTTCTCTATGAGTGTTAATCATAAAGGATTTGGGACTATAAATCTCTCTTGTAGCTCATGGAGCTGGGAGACAAGTGGAACAATGGCACAAATCAATGATTCCACAAGCATGTGTAAGATTGTCTTTTATCATACCCTCCGTCGTTTTCTCCTGCCATCTAACTGCAGCAGCTTCTCAGTAATGAGCTTGTCGACTGGCAATGAAGTATGAGTCTCAGAATTAAAATGACTTCTCCACTTTGATCCTGGAGCCCTATGTGCAGTATGGAAATCAAATCTGCCATCTCACATTAAGGACCTCTGTTTCTACGTGTGCGCTTGCTTCGCTTTCACGTCGTGCACTTTCCATTTCTTTGGTCTAGTCATTTTGCTTCTGTTTGCATATATATGGTGAAAATTTCACCTCACAATCCCATAGGAAGTTGATGTGCACCATAATCTCAAAGATTCAGGAGTGCAATATACACACGGCACAGTGGCTTAGTGATTAGCACTGTCGGTCGCCTTGCACCTCCAGCGTCCTGGGTTCGATTCCTGCATTGGGGCTGCGAGTTTGCATGGAGTTTGCATGTTTTCCCCATGCTTGTTGGGTTTCCTTTGGGTTCTCTGGTTTCCTCCCACAGTTAAAACAAAACATGCAGATTAGGTTAATTGGTGTTTCCAAATTGGCTGTAGTGTGTGTGAGTGTTGACCAGAGGACCTACATACTGTACCATGTCGTACAAACAGGAATAAATACAGTGGTCACCATTGACCTCCATGGTCCCTAGTTGCACTACAGATGTTCCTAGATGTGTGTGTATATATATATATATATATATATATATATATATATATATATATATACTTAATATAAACCAAGGGTATGGATCATTAAAAATGTCATGCAGTGGAATTCCATTTATTCGTATTCATGCCTAGTCTTTGGATTTTCATTTTATGATTTGGTAAGATTTTACGAGGAGTGATTAAGTCAAACCAGGTCTTTTCATTGTGCAGAATAACAGGGCACGGTTATGAGAGTAAAACCTCCCTTTATTTCTCTATGTAATCCCCTGCTACACTAATGCACTTATACCGGTGTTTCACCTTGTGCTTGGATACCATCAGTGTAGAAATTTTTCTCAGTATGCCGGAGTCATGATCAGACTGCCTGCTTCACATCAGAAATTCCGGCCTCCCAGGAACTCCTTTAATGGCCCAAATATGTGGAAATAGCTTGGAGCGAGGTCAGGATTGTACGGGGGATGTTGCAATAACTATCAGTCAAGTTCCTGTAATGTGATGTTTGTGACTGATTGCAGTTCCCACAGACAGCTGCGTCTCTTCTGCAAGTTTGGGCCAAGTTATTTCTCAGTTTTCGGGTGTTCCACTCGCTTAAATTTCATGAGAACGACTGCAGTGGGTACCGAGCCACCTCGGGCGGAATTTCATTCATGGATATACGACCTTCTTTAAAACATTTGCACCATTCCAATGTATTCACTTATAAGTAGTTCGCAAAAGTGTATAATTATTAAGATGCTCTTCAAAAAAAAAAAATTCCCTCTACAAACATATTATAGCCTCATGTAAGAGGAATAATTTACTGTATAATCCATCATCAGGTGACAAGGAGAGGAGCTTGGGTTACCTTGGGTTACCTAAATCTGGTTTCTCTCAAAGTTTCTTCCTTATGACTGTCACCTCTGGATTCTTATTAGGAATCGAACTACATCTGGATTTCTATAAATCTGGTTTGTAAAAGACACTCTTCTTAAAAGTGCTCTGCATATGCAATTAAATGAAGAGAATTTATGAATCAAGACTATTCAAGATATTAGAAAAGGTGATGAAATCAAAGCTTTAACAAAAAAAAAGTATTAACCAGTGTGTGATTTTTATTTTTATTTTTTTTAGTGAAAGCTTTAATAGTTAAATAGTTAATATTTCTGAATGCATCATTACATTTATCTAATTGAATATAAATTGTGTATATGACAAAGATTTGGGAAGAAATTTCTCTGCTATTTGGAGAGAATGGGAAAAATGCCTGTGGCAGTTATATCTGCAAAATGCAGCAAAGCTTATGGTAGGTGTAGGTAGGGTGTTTTCTTTTTATGTATTGTGAAGTATGAAGTTAATAATAAAACTACTGGGAAAAAAAAACCCTCTGAAGATTTACATTTCAAAGCAAACTTATTTTTGCTTGTAGTGCCTGGCTTTAAACATTAATCGTACTGGTTCAACGGGCCAACACTACGGCTGTTTGTTTGTGTGGGTTTTTTTTTTCTTCTTCTTTCCTTTCCTCCTTTTTATTTGCATATTTATCACTAAGTGATATATTTTTATATCCACTAGGCAGATCTGTCTAATGGATCCGAAATGATTTTTGAAACAGACACACGTTCACTTAAGTTGCTTGAGTGAAAGAGCAAGTAAACAGATTGAAGAGGACTCAAGCTGTGCTTCTGTCTAATCACAGTGAGTCACTGGTGCATTTCAGTTTCCAAAGTCTATCAGAGCTTTGGCTTCCTGTGCGGTCAGGAATGAGCTCTTGTTCACACAACTCTTACTTTACTGCATATTACTTAGTTACCTGAGTATGGGGAGGGTGACATTTAAACGCATCATCCTCTGTCTAACATGTTTCTTATTATGCCGACATGATGATGAAGCAGGCACTTAGCAGCCTATCGCTCTCAGTGGGACGCCACATATTAAAGTACGTACTTCAATTCTCTTTCTCTCTCTCTCTCTCTTTGCCTCAGTCTGGCATTTCTACTTGATTTGATTTGTTAATATGCTAATGACAGTGAGTCTCTGGGCTTCAGAACAAAAGGGCCCGCATTGATCCTGCCACTGCTCAGGATGTTTAATTAATGTGAGTTATTACTGCGCCCATGTGCTTAACTCAGCAATTGTTGATTTTAGATGCTTAAAACTGTGATTGTAGAGATAACGGAAGCTTAGGGGAAAAAAACCCCCAAAAAAACAGATAGGCCTTTTTTGCGACAGTAGGTACAGTATTGGTCACACAAGCTCCGAATGCTTAGACCAACAATCAGAGAAACGGACTGAAGTGTATTTGTAGATTAGATGGAATTAGTTGAATAAATACAGATGTTAGATAAGAGTTGTCATTGAACTTCTGTCCAACTCAGAAAGGAAATGCTGCCTTCAGCTGGTTTCCCATTTCCTCCAGTCCTCGGAATACATGCAAAGCACAATCGAACACGATCGTGCGAGGATTCGGAGCAGTCATATTCATCCTGACCTTGGTGAAACTAAACAGCGTACTAGGGTTTAACAATACAGTGTGTCGTATCTATCATTTCATGTGATTACCGCCGTTCAAATTGATGAATCAGCATATTGAACAATAGAGCGAACACGGGCATAATAAAGGAGGTAAAACAGTAAAAAACAAAACAACTACTTGTACTGCATGAGATGTAATAAACATTACAACTTAATTAAGTCTAAAAAACAAAGAGAGGCCAAGAGAACCAGGAGAGGCTACAGGTTACACTTTGTGGCCCCTAAAGCTCAGAGCATTTTTTTTGTTTTGCTGTTTTTTATTTTTTTATTTTTATAAGACTATATAGGGCTCAGGATTGTGCAGTATAGAGTGACATATACTTTTTTTTATCACAACCTAGGCAATATGATGTACTAAATTTTATTTCATTTTAAGCAACTATACAAACATGACTGAGCAAAAAATTCAAAAAAGGGTCACATAGGCAAAGAAACAGCACAGATACACACAATCATATGTTTTTCTGGTTGTTTTTGGTTGTTGCGATGTCATTCCCATATTCAAAATGTACACATTATAAAAGTAATAAGTTCCATTCTGTCTGACATACCCTGAAACCCATTGATGTCTGAAGCCTCCCCAGTAACACACACATTTTTTTTCAAAGCATTAATCTCTGCTGTGTTACAGATCTGTGCCGCTAGGGCTTTAAAACATGCTTCTTCAGAGACTACTATTTTTCATGATCTAATACACTAGCATACCAGCATATTAGAGTATTAGCATTCCCTCTCTCTCTCTCTCTTTCTCTCTTTCTCCAGATTCTCCAAAATGTTTGAGCTATAGAGAGCTGTGTGAGTCACTAACAGGGTGACAAACTGAGATAGTTTTGAGACATGGTTGAGAGTGGAGTCGGTTTAGGCACAAAACCGAGAACACTGAAAAAATATATATATTTCAATGTCCTGTCAAGCTACAGTATGTTTCATGTTTTCATGCAGGTTTTAAGATATAGAGAAGAAATTTTGCTGAGTCCTGGCAACCTTGTACAAATATGAAAGCTTGGCCAGACAGATAATGTTTAATGAGTTATGTGAAGTAATCTAGAGCATTTGTCGTATATTTTGCTGCTATGAGCGCGAATGAATTGCACACACATTATATCGATTTTACTGTATATGACATTTGAACCTATTGAAAAAGAAAACCAAAGGCAAATATTCAGTCTATGCTGTTTTTCTGCATCAAGAAATGTTTCCTCTTGAGACACCACCTTATCACATTGCGTCAAAGTGGAACTTTGCGTATCGTTACAAAGTACCAGGTGCACATTTTACGAATAAGTATGGATCCCAGAACGGTATCCGAGTTTTAAACTGATGTGTCCTTGCAGGGCAATGCTATTAGTGCTTAGACTACTCTGGCAGACGCAAATCATTTCATGAAGGTCATGCCGATTAGCTGATGAGTTCATTCAGAGCTCTAAATGGTAGAAACTCCGGGACATGAACAGGAAACAGCTGCTTTAATAGATTCCCGATGTTTTCTCACCATTCAATCCTTTGCATTAACCCTCTAGATTATCTGAGGCAGTAATACCTTTCTGGGTCAAAACTCCATCTTAGTGGAGTCTGGGTTAAACCCCGTCTTAGTGATTTCATGGAAATGCCCTGTGTCAGAATGGATTGCTGGTATGAATGGCACAGACGCTGAGCCCTTATAAGACTATTCACTCCGGACTGCAATCTAAATGAAAATCTTTGCTGGGATTGATTGAGATCAGGGCTGGAGTGCTCTCTGGGGATGCCTGGAGCTTGGTGACATCATGGCATCCAAATCAGCCAATAATCCATCTAGACTGCATCCGCTGTCCATTTTTGATGTATAGAAAAATCTGATTTGAGGTTGACATTACCTGACATGTCTGAACACATAGCACAGAAGTGACATTTGGTTAGGTGTAATGCTCGAACTGTCATTCATCTTGACCGTAGTTTAGGATGCCACTGTACAATAATTCTCTTATTAGTTGGCTCGTGTGCAGGAATCGATGTCCCCGTTTCTCAGGCGGTGATGGTTTTGCGCTGTTGATGTTTAATTAATAGTAAGGGATCAAAGTAATGGGCTTTGCCTAGCCGTTAGTAACATAACGTTAGTGTTGCATCTTCACAACCTTTCATCTTCTCCCCTGATGTCTCTCGCAACTCGGTAAAGAACATTCACACAGGTGCTTCTCGTCATTCCTGCTCTCTCTTTCTCTTTAAACTGTCTTGCACTTTAATTAGGAGAGAGTACAAATTTCAGCCAGGCAAGGACTGACATTTGAAGACCACGAACCATCTTTAGAGAGATGTAGTCATTTGGCACTTTCCCACTCAACAGCCTCCCACTCCTAAGATCAAATTAGAGGTACCATTAATGTGAAATGTGAGAAATGAGGGATGCTTGTGGGTTAATTAGGGCTTTCCTAGTGTGGGCAAGTTCGTGGAGCTGTGTACTTGTGAAATCTGATTTCAGTCACTCTTCAGGTTTGAAGAGTCTCCTGGTGAAAAGTGACGTTACTGTAAATATCACCTTGTCCTCTCCTAACGCCCACATTCATCCATTATTTAAGAAGACAATACATTAATAATAATAATAAAAAAGAAAAACTTTGGAAAGAGATTAATTGGATTCCATTAATCATTTGCCAGCATAATGACATTTTTACCATATGCTACAGGTTGCTACAGTAAATGTCCTGACTAAAAATGATTGCCTGTAAATGTTGCAATATATCTTCATATACTGTACAATGCTCCCCAACAGCATTGGAACAGTAAGGCAAGTTCTTTTGTTTTTTGCTATACATCGAAGGCATTTGTGTTTGAGATCAAAGGATGGATATTAGGTGATAGATCCGGATTTCAGCTTTCATTTAAAGACTATTAATATCTAGATGTGTTACAATTTTTAGAACATGGAGCATTTTGTTTGATCACATCCATTTTTCAAGTGATCAAAACTATTGAAACCTGCGATTGACAGGTGGTTCTTGTTGCCCAGGTGGACTCTGGTAGCTTGATTGATAAGAAAAAGGTAAAATCAAACCATTGCACAACCATTGCAAATAGCTAGTACATTAATTTGGATTGTCAAGATAAAGGAAGAAACCACTAACAACCAGATGCTTAGGAGGTTGAACAGGAAAAGCAATAGCAGTTGATGCAGAAATATTGTAAAAAACCCCAAAAAAACAATAGTTTGTGATATTACCAGGGTTAGGGTTAGGGTTAGGGTTAGCCCTAACCCTAACCTCTGAAGGGCAGAGCTGAATGCATTACAATCTCCCGTTAAAAAACCATATAGTAGTAAATATAGAATTCATAACACAAGTTGCAAACCCATTGGAATTAGAATTCACAAAGTGATACAGAGTTCAGCCTTAAAAGAAGCTTTACCTTACTGAAGGAAACACCGAAGTGTGGAAAAAATAACGGATCTGCTCATGATCCAAAACATATGAGCTCATCCGTCAAGCACAGTGTAAGTCATGTCATGTCTCGGGCTTACATCGCTGCTTCCGGAACAGGCTCTCTAATCTTTATTGATGTACCTCATAATGGTAGGAGAATGAATGCAGAAGTCTACAGGAACATTGTCTCCCAATTTACAGGGAAATGAATCCAATTAAATTGGGAGGAATTTCTTTGTGCAGCAAGAAAATGACCTGAATTACACTGTTATCACAATAATGGACAACATCAGGAACAAAAGAAGTGGTTTTGCACCTGCAAAGTCAATCACCGGAGTTTAAATGGAAAATGCTGTTCCTGTCCTGATGAGTAAAATGGAGGGAGAACCCCCCAAAAAAACAAACCACGTCTGAAAGAACATATGGAAGAAGCCTGGAAAAGCGTTAGAAAAGAAGGATGCAACAGATTGGTGATGTCACACGGTTGCTACGTATGCATATTTTTTAGTTGCTTCCCACCTTTAGCTGTAAATATAAGGACATGAAGCTGAAATTCTGCTCAAACGTCTCATCTTGATTGTAGAGCAAAAACAAAAGAATTGGTTTTACTTTTCCATTACTGTTAATGGAGGGTGTGTACGTGTATAACGTAAGCGTTTGGTCATTTTAGAGTTAAACAGCACTGGCAAAGCACAGTTCTTTTGCTGGCTAACCAAAAGATGACCCGAAGTGCTGTCTTGTCTCCAGTAATTCTTCATATCGTGGAGCAGATGTGGGAACTCCATTCTTATGTACAAATGATTACATTACAAGACAATTTTTGCAAAATAAAGAACCATTGTCTATCCAGGACGAAAAGCCCCCACATCCACACCACAGTCTCAAATGAACATGGATGTACACATAATGATCCCCAGACCCCGGCGGAGGATTTATCAATCTTGTAACAGGAAAATGTCCTCTTATTGAGCTCAACACTACAGTTGAGTCTGATCTAACTACAGATAGAATACATATTTCTTCGAACTTGTGTGTTGGATATTTAGAAAGGAAATACATGTAAAGAATGAATACATATGGATAACTATGCATATATAGTATGTGAATAACTGTAATTAATATGTATGACAGGAATTTGTTGTTCTTTTCAGTAATACTTATATACCATATGTGACTGGGTAATAGTTTAACACAGTGCATATACAGTACATAGTGTAAACCTGGACAAGCAAATTGGAGCTTTGATTCATAGCAATATTTTATAGCAGTATTTTTTTAAAGACGAATCTCTGTATGCTGTACTGCATCCGTACTGCATGGGCTATTCCCACCGACAGTCATTTTGTGTAATTTTCCTTTTACTGAGCAAAGAACTAAAATCCTCTTTCCTTAAAAACTCACTTTTATGCGAAGTCAAATGGCAGTTGCTGAATTCTGTGATTGCACTCTAATACTATAAAGGTTTAAGAATGAGAAAGTGTGCTACCAAAGCTATTCTTACATATTTTTTCATTCAAGCTTGAAGTAAAAACTATTTTAACTACATTTAAAACTATGTCTGGTCGTTTATTATGTTTGTGGTGTTGATGAGCAGTCTTGCCAAAACTCCTGCCTGTGTTGCATGTCTATATTTATAATCATGCATTTACCACGGCAAATCTGACTTAGGAGATTTAGAACCTTATTTAGTCTAGTTTGGATTTGATTGAAATGTTCATGAAAGTGTGCTACAAAAATGTATTTTGCATAAATGTTTATTGCATGCCTCAGCAGTTGCTCTTAAACTTCCATTATAGGTGGGCTTTGTGTAAATGTGTTTTCTGTCTTGATTTATTGCAACAGAGGAGTTATTACTTTAATGGACAGCTTAGATTGCTTGGGAAGACCAAGCACGACTGTTTTTCAGTTTCATATTTTTTGGGGAAATTTGTGAAATTTTTATCTGAAACGAAGGCTTTGTGACTTCACAAGTTTGAAGGTAGTTTACAGTATGTCTCTAAACTTCTAGTTATAATAAACTAAACTATTAGGTAAAATGAAAAAAAAAATTAGAAACACATATATAAGGACTTGTTGCTATAACTACTAACAAAATCTTCTAATTACAAATTCCTTGTGTATCAACGAGTGCTCCATTTCTTGATGTTGTTTTCGGTGCCATTTTTATTTATTTTACAGACTGGCTTTGCTATACACAGGACTGTGTGATACAGTAGGTTAGAAATGGAAACTGCTTTAAAGACTTGCAAATTTATGCATTTATGAAGTCAGTCAATCATGTGGCACCGGTGCAATGCATATAATCATGCAAATACAGGTCAGAAACATCAGAATAGAGAAATGCTGACGGCATTTCAGAATCTGCTGATCTACTGGGATTTTCACACACATTATAGTTTACACAAAATGCTGTGGAAAAACAAAACAAAAAGTGAGTAACAGGTCTCTAGGCACAAAGCCTTGTTGATGAGGGAGGAAGATGACGGTCAGACTGGATCGAATGGAAGGCTACAGTGACTCAAATACCCACTTTTCATGACCATCTCGAAGTTTGAGATGAATGGGAAAACCACAACAGGTTTCATCGGTGTTTGCCAAGAGTCTGGAATCTGAGGCTACAATGAATAAAGGCTCAGTTGAAGATTGAAAAAAACATCACCTGGTCTTTTTCCAACCTTCAGCTGTGCAGTCTGGGGGAGCCTGTGCCTAATGTAGCCTCAGGTTCCTGTTCAGAATCCAGACTAGTAGGCAGCAGTTTGGACGCTTTGGTCGATTCTATTGTTTCTTATTTAACAGTATGATTTATTCGATGTTTCCGAGTTAATTAAGTTATTGTTTGGTGACACTGATACTTACCTGTGAATTTGAACACGACACTCAGAAAATGTAACGAATGGAGTACCCTCTTTTGGAGCTGCCGGATGTTATGTAATGCTCTCTCTCTCTCTCTCTCTTTCTCGCTCTCTGTGTTTAAACTCAGTGCACTAGATGGTCACCCACTCACTGCCTCGCTCTGCTTGGTTGTTTTTTTTTTTTTTTCTAGGAGAAAGGCAGTGGCCGATGCGGTCTCAGAGTCACCATGGTAGGAAGGCAATTCTGTGTGGTTGAGTGTGTTTTCCCCTTTGACCCCTGATGTTAGCCTCTGTCTGTGTTTGTGGTGGCTGTGTACTGTACGTCCATGTACTCTCACCCCTCACTTTGTAGATCTGTGCCAACGCTCGACTAGATTTGTCCTGTATTCATTCTCGTTATCTCTTTCATTAAAAGCCCAGCACTCCCTTCTGCTTGACTCACTCCCCCGTAGTGTCTCTGTTCCTCTGGACTTTTTTTTTTTTTTTTTCTTGTGTTCTTCTCCTACACAAGCTTTGGCCACCTCAAAATGGGAAGTACAAACACCTGTGCAAGGATAAAGACAGTTTTATTGATGATGTTACTTCTTGTTAATAAAAGAAGACATCAGATAAATCTGTGCTTATCCTTGTTAACAACTCAACGCTACTGTTTATCAAGAGAAGACCTCGACTCTGGGATCCACTGGAAACCTGGTATGTCTAACAATGATTTACAACAAGAAATTAAGTTTTTTTTTATTAATTTAAAAAAATATCAGACTTTTCATAATGTCATTATTGGTGTTATGTAACACGTTTAGGCTGAGTGAAATGAATTAAAAACAAGTAAACACAGTGTGCCGTAAGCTGTTTCCTCTCACTTAGGAAGTCCACCCATGCGTCAGTATGGGGTCAGTGTTTTCATATTACTGCATGTCCATGATGTTGCTAAATGAGGCAGTGAAGTGTTGCTCGCTGTGACCTCTGCAGATGGGTTATATAGTCACTTGAAAGGGCTGTCAGAATGCATTTGTCAGCATAGGACCAAGTACTTCATAAGAAAGACCAGGCTATTATTTACCCATCAAGCCTTTACATATCTATTGCACCTTGCTTCAGGTTTACTATGATTAGAAAATATACTTGGAAATGTCTCGGAAATACTCACAGGCTTATTGTTTTACCTGCTATATCAACAACCTAACCTCGTCATTGTACTGAAGAACGCCTGTTGTTATTGTTGTTGTTGATGATGATGATGATGATGATGATGATATTTTACTCCTTTTCCCTCTGAATATTGCCAGTTTTCTCCACTAGCTAGCTCTTCCCTATCACAATACAGTGTTGAAGACGCTATCATAAACAATTTTCCCATTGATGAATAAAAAAATGAATCTTAATTTAGCTTTCTCCAGAAACTTGGTTGATTAATCTCTCTTAAAAAAAAATAGATGTAAAGCCTTGACAATTTTTAACGATTTTAGTGGACAGTTTTGGTCACCTTCCAATTTCTAATTCTTCCTAATTCTACAATTTCCTCCTTCCTTTACGACACGCCTAATGTACCTTTATCATCTCCTGCTCACAATGCATCACACGAGTAATACAGCCCTATTCAGGCTTTTCTGCATACTGTACCTACATGGGCTTTTGATTGTCAAGAATGACTATGCCCACTCGCCCCCCCCCTTAGCCAGAGATCAAAGACAATTTTGTGCTCTTGACTTTCTGTGGCATTGTTGCAATTTAAAAACATTCTTTTGCCATGACAATCTCAGTATCTGGATTTGAACCCGGCTGGAAACCCAATAAGTCTAAAGGCTTCAATATGTTTTAGGTCATCATTTGTCCTCTCTTCCATATACTGTAAATGAGTCCAGAGCTGTCTGTCCTAATTGACAGGTTTTAAGAGGAATGCCTCCCTATCCCGCCCACACACCAGAGCTAATTATGCTTGCTTGGATCCTGAGCCACAGATCCCTTTGTCATCATCATCATTCAAACTCCCAACCTCTGGACAGGGTGAATTTTTTTATTTGTAGAGCCATCTTTTTTTTCTGATTCCTGATGATTCCTGGCCAAAACATTAGTTTTACTTCAAATCTGCATGCTGGAGCATTATGGCATTTAACATTTTGCAAGTAAATGTTAATTCTCTGTGTCAGTCGCTAAATGCCAGCTCCCATCGGTTTCCTGGCCCCTCTGTCCATCAGAGCAGCAGGAGAAGGGCAAACCCACTGCATTTGCCATGTCAACATGCCCACTGGGGCCAAAACCTGCACCTCACCTGGCCCTGCCCTGGATGGTACACAACACTGGTAATTAAATGAAGAATGAGGAATTTATTTTGAAGGAGCGAAAAAGAAAAAAATTAAGGTTAAAAAGTTTGTAAAACGATGTATGAGGATTCCCAGGTCTGGCCTTTCCTGCCCATGACCATTCCACCAAACCTCAATATCCTGACCACCAGCCACTTTATAAAACTCATGCTTCATTAAAGGTCAGCTATATTTTTAAACCATGCTGAAAACCTTAGTCGTTACATTCAGTGGAAGAGAAATTGTCATCTTTAATCAGATACAGTGTCGGAACGGAACACTCCCTGATTTCAGATGGTTGGCATGTTATGGTTATTAAGGAGGCAATTTGTGTGTTTCAGTTGCTTCTAAACAACACTGGCCTGGCCTGAGGGTGAGTTTTGAAGAGGAGAGGGGGTGCGACACTGCCAGCTATACAGCTGTTCGTGCAAATGTTCTTTTATGACCTTGTTTATTTACTTCCTTTTCAATTTTGTGGATTTTTTTTATCTTCTCCGGCCCAGCTCATCCCTTTTAGACTTAATATTCAGAAAAGAAAAGAATCATAGGGTTGCTCAGTAGTTTGATCATCAGGTGTTTGCTCCGACTACTACGGTTTCGTATAAGATTATTCTTTGTCGATGTGCTTTCAGGCCATTGCTTCTTTATTGCAAATCCGAGGCATGTCTTCATAAATGTTTTTGAGCGTATTGTTTATTTTCATTAGATTAAAAATCGTATCCGTGCAAAAAATATTGGATGAAAAGCCTCCCAGCATTTGTTGCACTCGTTGTAAACAACTCCGCAGACAGAAACGATAAAAGTGTTAACGCAAGGAAAGTTCATAACATGAAAATAATTTGCTTTGCAAAAGAGTCCCCCACTATTTTTGCAGTAATACAGCCCACATACACAGCATTTGTCACTCTTTGTGATGCCGATGCAGTTTTTCTCATGTGAATATGCAACAGAAATGTCAGAATACTGAATCACTGGCGTACCATCTGGATATTATTATGCGGATTGGCAGGAGTGTTGTTGTCAGGATGTATTAGGTGTGAAGCAGGAATGCGTGCGATGTGAAGATTCATTCGCCCGTAGGCGCTGGGATCAGTGATTGCTGCTCCCTATACTGTTTTTGTTTTGAAAGGCCAAACCCATCAACAACGTAGGCTGTACATGATTCACAACAAAGTAGACCTTGTGGCGAAACAAGGGAGTTAATGCTGTGAGTTCAGCACGGCTCCTTCGAATCAACCACTCTGCATTCAGCATCTCTCTGAATCCCCCAGCTCAAGGCAGTGGGTCAAAACTTTTTCCCGAATTCATCACGGTTGAATCTTTCACCCCTAAGGATGTCTAAAGTTTTGTTCTCCTTTCTCCATGGAGCCCGAATGAAACCGACTGAAACTTTACCACCCTCCTACTTACCTGAATAGGCTTAAAGGCAAAACGAGGAGCATCTCCATAACAAAAGACAACAGTGTGCCCCTGTGCCTCCAATTAATTTTCACATTCTCAAGCATGCCAGGCAGGAAAAGAAAATAATTGTAAAAGGCAGGTGTTTCTGAAATGGTTTTTTATTATTAATAATGCTCGCTGGCTGTCCCTTGTTGCCTGGGATTTTTTTTTTTTTTTTGACTCAAATGTATGACAGAGTGACAGGTCACTACAACGGACCTCAGGCTGTAGCTGGGTTTTATCTCTCCGCTTTACCTCTCTCAAAAGAGGCTAATTGGTCCCCAGATTAAAGCGAGATCACTCAACTGGACCGTGCTTGGTATTAATTAGGCCTCACAACGAAGCTAGTTTGTGTCTTTCTCTGCTGCAATACACACACTTGGTCTGATATTTGACTTAATTTGATAGTGCACTGACCTCTTAAATTGTCTTTAACTTTTTCACTTGAACTTGAGCACTTTTAATTCAGCAGATGTCGTGGTTGCAGAATCACTGCTGAGGTATTTCCACAGTGTATTTGTTCTTCATGCAATGTATATAAAACTCGGCTTATCTATTTGAAAGAAGCTGCTTTATCAAGTTACAAGCTACTCGTGATTTATAGAGCTACAGCTGAACTACTCTTTACTTAGATACATAAAAACAAGCTACAGTACATTAAAGCTACCTTATTCCCCCTGAATCTAGTTTGTCCAAAAGAAAAACAACTGTTATATATTCGTTTGTGCAGCTAATTTATTGCACAAAATCAAATGTATATTCTCTTTGCATGTAGTGCCATAGCAAGGTGAGATGCATTACTATTACTATAGCTGTATCTCAGCATACGCATTTAATTTGTTCCAGAGGTGAGTTCTTAAGGTGAAATTTCATGTTATGAAATAATATTTTTTTTATAAGAATTATATGTAAATATAGACAATCCGTTCCAGCCACCCAAAAATATTACCAATACAGGTAAACCTTGGATTGCAAGCGTAATTCCTTCTGGAAGCATGTTTGTATATCAAAGCGAATTTCCCCATAAGAAATAATGGAAACTCTAGTCATTCATCCCACAGCCCAAAATATTCAAATAAAAATAATTGATGCACAATATAAAGTAAAACATAAAACAAATTTACCTGTGTGTGTGTTTGTGCACACATGCGTGTCTATATATATATATATGTGTGTATATATATATATATGTGTGTGTGTGTGTGTGTGTGTGTGTGTGTGTGAAACCTGAAGTAAGACAAGAGGAAAAAGGGGGCTACTGTGTAGAACGACTCCCTCCCTCCTCCCTCCCTCCTCTCGTCTTACACAGTAGCCCCCTCCCTTCTCTTATTTGATAGACACACACACAGACACACACACACTAATGGAAACACCTCCCTGTCGGGAAACTTAATGACACTCGTGCGCACGCTCACACACACTAACGGAATCAGTGCTTTGTGACAGAAAGTCAGAGACTCTGGGAACTGGATTTTTAACAAGAAACCTCTCTAATGACACTTGCTTTTGTGTTGTTTTTATGACTAGTAGACATATCGACGTGTAACATGGCTTCAGAGCGGCGCACTTGGGCTACCCTTATTTTTTTCTCGTCACTTACACTTTATTATTGTATTATTCCAATTTAATATTATTAGTCTACTGTAATATCACATCAATGCAAAATGTAAATCAGAGGTCTACGGGAGTGCTGCACTACCCCAGCACCCCTACGTCTTCCAGCTATCTTAGTAGGATAAATCTTTATAGCATGACTAGATAAAGTACCCATCGTTGACAAGGAAAGAGTTTTTAGAAATATTTGAAAGGTTAAAGCTAAAAATAAGCTGATCAGCTTTCGTGTAAACAGTGATATTATTTCAGGTTAAAGCCCACATACTGTACATGTCTGTCTGTTTTTATTTACGGCAGAACTCCATGCCTAACTTGTTAATACAAAGAAATACATTTTTGTAAGGTTGAGTATCTTATGCCTTGTACTTCTCTAATCGTTTGCCAAATACACTCCCTATTCAATAATCAGATTAATAGGTTTAAATGGATGGCCCATAACTGCTCAAAACTTCACATCTACTAAACATTTTGATTTCATTTATGGTGCAGCTTTAACTGCAGGCAAATACTAAAGTAATGCTAAAGTTTGATGCTGTGACAAAATCTGGTTGTACTAGCATATAGACAGACAGAAAATTTTCTATTGCATGCCTGGTATGAAGCATTGCATGAAGTGTATGAATCATAAAGATATCACTGCAAGAGCGAGTTCTGAGCAATGTACAGACAAAACCCTTCTTATATTTATATACATCTTGTTATTCCCTGAGAGTTACATAGAAGAGGCACACACCTTCTGCATACTGAAAACAGTGTCATACAGCTAGTTACTCCCCAACACTGCATGTTATTGTATACAGTTGTTTTACAGACTGAGAATCTGCACAGATTTATACAGTGTTACCTTATAGTATGGCACACCCCTCTGGGTGTCTGGCATTGGGATGTTAGCGGTGGATCATTTGGGTGCTGTGAGTTGCGGGGTGAGGCCATCGTGGATCACACTTGTTTGTTTGGCACATTCCATGGATGATTGATCGTATTGAGATCTGGGGGAGGCCGGATCAACAACCTTGAACTCTTTGCCTGCTGAGCCCCAAACACAGCAAGCTGTGACACACTGGGTGATCCATTTCCAGCATTGACTTATTTCATTTCATTGTGTACATTGGCTTTTCTATGGGATCACACTGGATGAGCTGGCCTTTGGTGCACACAGACATAGATGAGCCTTGTGTGCCCACGAGCCTGTCCCCAGTTTACTGGTATATAATTGATAATCATATCAATTATATATACATGTTTTTTTGTTGTTGCTAAAACAGCATGTTTTGACTTCTGAATGTCGCAGCAATACATTTTAAACAGGCAGAACATCATAATCCTCCAGTATTGGTGTGTGGGGTCCATTCCACAATGCAGTCATTTATCACTGGTCCGAGGTTGGCAACACGGGATAGCTACTATTCGTCACAGCTCACATCACAGTGAACTGAACATCCCACGATCCCTCCCCAACCTCCACAGAAGTCACACACTGCAGCACCATGGCCTGAACACTTCCGAGTATATACAATACACTACAATACACACATTCCACATCATGCAATACACACATTCCACATCTGACACATACATTATACATAAAATCGGTGTGACAGCTAGAAAATTCCCCAAAGGTAGAAACATAAAAGTGAGCAGATGAGCTGGCCTTAATTACGTATGGCACACATACATGAATTATAAATTTGTGTGATGTTTCTAATGTATCCCTCTTACCCATAACGCATGTGGTGGTACAGAAGATTACTTGATGTGCACTTGAGTGCATGAAGCAGTTTGCTGTTTTTGTATGACATCTCTCTTCTGTCATCTCCAACATGAATTTTTGTTATTGCTCTACATGTTTAAAAGTACACTAACGTTTTCATTATCATTGCTGTGTTGTTACTCTTTAGTCCATGTAATTTGTGTGCAATGCACCATTACGATTAGGAGTTTGTCTTCCCCTAATGCACCATTTCTCCTATCTGGGCATCCATGTTCTAGATAAGAGCTTGTTTTTATATCACAGTTTGGTTTCCATTTTTTTTTTTTTTTTTTTTTTTACCAGCAAATCAGACATGTCATTGCTTCTTCTGCAGGCACGCATCAACACAACTACAACCATGTGGGTCACAGTAGTCCTACTCGAACTCCTAAAAATGGTAAGGATCACTCTTCTCCTTTTTTTCTTTCTCATCATGATAACAACAGACATACTACAAACCCAAACACCGTTATGTTTTTCACTGCTGTCTTTTTTTTGTTTTGTTTTCTGAGATATTTGCTATTTAACCACCACCTGCCCCCCTGAAGCCTGATGGTACTGTGAACCAGCCAGTGCCACTGTGCATCTTCTACACTGTCACCAGCAAGAGGATGCAGTTCACATTGATTTGAGCTATTGTTCTCTGGAGAATATAGTGCACTCTGCTCAAAATGAGTGGGTGATCAAAATTTAAAATGCTCAGCCTGGTCCTTCTGCCAGTTTGGCACAATTAAGCCAAGGGCTAATGCACAGGGACTTATATGGAGGACACACCGCATAATCTAACAGTAAATGGATTTATAATAAATGTTTTATTTAACATGTAATGTACAGTATAATCATTGATGTGGTGGTGCTTTGGGATGTTTATTTATCATTCATGGAAGTAGTTTTCAGCATCAGCACTTTGCAACAGCCAGCAAGTTCTCTACCATGCTTAAGTATTCTGGACATGGGAATTTATGCTTTGCAGATTCTTGGAAACCAGCTGTGTTTTTTTTTTCTTTTTTTCCCCCCCTTTCCATGTTATTAACTTCAGGAGAGGCTCCCAGATGGGACAACAAGAAAGCGGTCGCCTTATTGTTGAGAGATTGTGAGATTCAATTAACTAAGACACACCTATGCTAGCCAAGAGAGTGAAATTCGCCAAGGTCTCTAAGTGGGAGAAATGGTCAAACCGCTCCTACGCCATAAATCAGAACAACAGTAGGTCAGCCTACTGGTTGAAGGTATATGTGTAAGCACATGTATGTGGATGAAAAAAAAACTGCAGTTTGAAAGCAAGTGGTGTTTGACTGAATATGTGACAAAGAATGTGTGAATTGGAAATGGAAAAAATAAGCTTCAAGAGAGAGATTAGGAGAGGCTAGAACATTCCATATACGAGGGGCGTTCAAGTCAAACCAGGATTTTTGATTGTGCAGAATAGCAGAACACAGTCATGAGAGCAAAAGCTAAATGAAATTAAATGTCTCCATATAATCCCCTGCTACACTAATGCACTCATCCCAGTGTTTCACTAGTGCTTGGATACCATCAAGGTACAGAGTTTTCTCAGTACACCAGAGCCATGATCAGCCTGCCTGGTCTCCCACTAATGTCTTAAAGGGCCCAAACATGTGGAAATGGCTTGAAGGGAGGTCAGGTCTGTTCGGGGGCTGTAGCAATAACTACCAGCCGAGTTCCTGTAACGTGCAAGTGGTGTCCATAAATTATTGTGTGTATAGTTCCTACAGACAGATGTGTCTCTTCCACAAGATGGTGAAAAGTTATCTGTCAAGATCTGAATGTTCTTGAGAATGGCTGCAGTGGGCTCCGAGGCATCATTCACGGACATACGGTGTTCTGTAAAACATTTGGATCGTCATTCACATAAAGTGACATAATGAAGACTTGAAGACTTCTGTAAATGTCTGTCAGTTTTACACCTTTATTCACAAGTTTTGGTTATTTGAACACCCTTCGTATATTTATGGCTATGGGAAAAGAAGAATAAAACACTTTATTATAACACTGTTATTGGGAAATAATCAGTCAGGTTTTTACTCATACATATATACAGGGGTAAAATAATAGGGTGCTTTTTAATCCCCAATTCAGCCGAGTACAATGCAAGGGTGTGTTCCATAACTAAGAATCCATATGTACCTCATTTGGTGAACATCCACAGATGAGTGCCTTATGATACTCAATATATAACTCGGATAACTTAGTGAGAGTGGTACTGCATACACTGTACATGCTGTAAATATAAGTGAAATGGATGTACGGGCCAGGCTAAGGTTAGAGTTTAAAGTAGTAAATATTTCTATGAACTACGTTTGAATTTTGAGACAGCCATTACATATTCCACTCCTTTACTCTTTCTCCTAAATTCCTTTTAGTTTGAGCCAGAGTTTGCCTTCATAATCACATCCCTTACCACAAGATGAAGTAGAAAGCAGCCAACGTGGCCATTTCAGCACGAGCCAATTCACTTACGCCTGCCGCAGTGCACACAGTGCACACACTACACATGACGTGTGCTTGAGGAATCAATTCGAGCAGATGAACAAGCCGGGCAGGGACGACAACTATAAAAACAAGCTGACACCGAGTATTCATACTCCATCGACGTTTTTCGCTTAATGAAGACACACTGATCAAAAGATGAAGGGAAAGCTCGGAATGTGTGCTACGTGCGCTTTGGATAAAGAGCTCTCGACTGGTGTCCTCAAAATGCGGAGGCTAGAAATGCTCAAAGTAGCAAGCAGCAACTGCTCATCTTGTTAGTGAAAGGATTAAATCACTGCCTTTTGGTGAGCCGCTTTAATTCGCCCGGGGAGGAAGCGGGTGGGGTGAGAAGATGGATAGCACTCCCTAACAAGCTCCAAAGATTTATTTTTTTATTTTTCCAGCAGATTGGTTGTTATAAGACAAAGCCTGTTATTGCTCTTTCTCAGAGGTTAATTCTGTTTATGGCAATGGAACTTCCCTCTCAATAACACTGCAGTGCAGCCTCAATGACACTTTTATTACTATTGCTGTTTCCTTTGAGATGCTATGATTTAATTAAGAAACAAAAATACAATGTTAATAACTATGTTTAATGCTAAAAAGATGAACTGACTGTATTACAGCATTCTCTCTGAGTGTGGGGGTATGTGTGTGTGTAATTTGGCTACAGCTTTCTTACATTTTTACATTTTCCAGATCACAGAATCAAATGATAGACTCAAAACAAGCATTTACTAAGGCTACTGTACCATCCTTCTCTCTTTTTTCATCCTATAACAACATTCTTACATGTAAGGAATTTCTATTTCCTGTTGTAGGAACCTAGTCAACAACAGGGTTGAGGAATTTGTGCCATTGCCAAGCTGATTATTTTTAAATTAAATTAATTCCTGAATTTTTCATTTCTCTTTTACCACAGTAATTCTGCCGTCACTACTTATTATTATTATTACAGTTAGTCCTGACCGAGTAATCTGATTGGACAAGGAGCATTCCACGAGTGGTGATACAGGGCATAACGCCACGGGATGCTTTACTGTATGTGTCTCGCTGTGTCACTGGTGTTCTATCACTCGTTAATTAAACTAAGCGTCAGTCGCCAGCGTGGAAAAAAAGGTAGATGGCTATGGTCCGCAGTACTGGAAAGCGGGGAGAGTACCAGCCTGCCAAAACCCATATTCAAAACCAGTCACCAGTCACTTTCAGCAAGACAACACATCAGATAATGTTATGTCATCTTTACCAATACCTTTAATTCTTAATAATTGCTCCCAAGTAAATTTAAATAGCCACTTAAACTTCCATGAGCTTAAGCTAACTCGAGCTACACAGCTAACTAGCTTCTGAAATATAGCTGAATAACAAATCCCTCTTTAACTGCTGATCAAGGGCACTATTTGGTCTGCACCCCCTACATACAGTAGCACACTAGCTTTCAATTTTAGGCTATTTGAGATTTAACCTCAGAACCTGGAAATTGGAAAGAGTTCTACATATTTATTTACTATATGAAGTCCTTATTGAATGTCACATGCTTTCTGCTGCTTGGACATGGGTTATAACCGTGAGAAGAAACAAGATCTGCGCTTTTTTTGGTCTGATTTTTAATTAGCCTAACCTCACTCACTCACTCGCTCATCTTCTATACCGCTTTATCCTGTATTCAGGGTCGTGGGGGCCTGGAGCCCATCCCAGGAGACTTAGTGCACAAGGCGGGGTACACCCTGGACAGGGTACCAATCCATCGCAGGCCACACACACATGCACTCACTCACACACTCATTCATACACTACGGCCAATTTGGGAATGCCAATCAACCTAACCTGCATGTCTTTGGACTGTGGGAGGAAACCGGAGTACCCGGAGGAAACCCACCAAGCATGGGGAGAACATGCAAACTCCGTACACACAGAGAAGGGAATCGAGCCTGGCTGGGAAACGAACCCGGACCCAGGAGGTGCAAGGCAACAGTGCTAACCACTACAGCACCGTGCCGCCTAGCCTAACCTACAGTATGTTATTATATGTGAGTCATGCTTTCTTGCTTCCTTTGGGCAGGTTTTAAGCATTTGCATGCTAATGCTGTGCAAAGTTGACCACTTATCTAAAAGAACATCATGTGAAAGCCCTCGATGAAAATATGCTCAAATTAAAGCATCAGGCTCATATTTCCTCTTACTGCAAACGATGTGCAGTTCTTCATTTTCCATGGTTTCTCAGATTCATGCAGGTGTGATACTCAGTAAGGACCTAATCTTTCCATTTTAAGTTGATGCTGTTTTTTGTTGTTGCTGTTGTTGAGATTTTGCTGTCATGTTTCTGAATTTAATGTTTGGTTTTGCACTTTACACAGCCACCTACCAAAAATCTTTTCTCAGAGCCTCCTCCTCTCTTAACTAAAGATGAAACTGTTTTGCCATTTCACACCCAGGACTCAGAGAAGCGAAGCCCACAGCATGTGTTGACCAGTGTAAAATAAAGTGCATGGTATTGTATAAACATTATTCTCCTCTCTTGTCACACCCTCCGGCTCCCCGATGCATCATGTTTGTCTCGGAGGCCATTCTGTGGCACCAGTCTCTGCCCTACTTTTACCCAGAGCACGATCCCTGCATGTCCAAACCATGCCCAGGCTGGCGTGACGGGCACAAAGCCCAGGGAGATGAAGGAGCTGTGACAATCTCCTTCTTCCATGGCTTTTACTGACATCATTTCACTAAGGAAACAAGGGTCCTCTGCTGACTAGCGGGCTGGAGATGGACGCTATTTATCAGGGCTTGACTAAATCACTGTCTCACCATGGCTCATTAGCCACTAAGTCACAGGCTTCAGTTCATCCACTGATTTCCCTGAAGTCCTTCTACTGCATCCTCCAACTCTCCCGAGCAGAAAACAGATAGAATTGTTTATAGTTGTTACTCTGTTTTGACGCATCTTTTGGTCTGCTGTCTTGTCGTCCTCCAGAGAGCACGCGCATGAACAGCATCCTCACATCGCAGACGGAGCCATACGATCTGTCCTTCTCCCGCTCCTTCCAGAGCCTGTCGCACCTGCCTCCATCCTACGAATCCGCCATGAAGGCTGACCTCAACAAGTACTCCTCGCTCAAAAGACTGAGTCAGAGCCGCTTTCTCATTCTACACTCTATTGAGCTTGCTTTTTTATTTTATCAAGGCTGGGATCAATTTCATTTCAATTCCTTTTGCTTCGGCCGTAGCCAGTTCAGACGACCAACTGAAATTCACCTTGTGATTGAAATTTGCAGGTTCAGTTAATTATTAACTATTACTCCATTTCACTAGGTGAATTGAATTTATTGCTCAGAATTGCTGGAATTGACCCCAACCCTGCATTTTACACTGTGCCCTGAAAGCACTTAATGGTCTTTTGTATTTGTATTCTATATCAAGAGTGCACAAACTTGCTCCTCAATATCAATCACATTTAGCAAGCCTGATCCAGCTTATTGAGGTTGTCAGGAGATAAACTTTGCAGGAAGATAATTCTCCAGGAGCAGGATTTACACCTGGAAGAATACATCCATGATTGGACTATTGTGCTTGTCAGACCACATAAGCTTTACTGAGCATACCATGACCCCAC
>JAOVVA010000054.1:17668076-17689605 GCA_028565275.1 Leiocassis micropogon
ATTAAATCAAATATCAAGTAACTCAGATTCAAGTGATCAGTCCTTCGTATAAGTAAAGAGCGGTATTATCGTACCATCAGTGTCCCTGAGATGACCAGCAGCCGATGTGCTTCCCTGTATCACGTTACTGTTACATGTACCATGTCATACTGTTACATCGTGTCACAGTTGTTCCTTGTCGAATGACTTCAGCTCCATCATTTCACTTATTTTAGCTTTACACTGACCACTAATACCCTGGAAACATCCCACTGGGTCAGAGTAACTCCAAACCTACAGCACTTGTGGGATGTTTCTTGTCTGCGGATCCAAACATTGGACAATCAAATCTGATAGACGGAGACACCACCACGCAACCCACAGCAGCCAAAGGATCTGCTGCCAATGTCATGGTGCCAGATATCATGGCACACCCCTAGAGGTATTGTGGAAGCATGCCCTAAGGAGCCAGAGCTGCCCTGGCCATAACCCTGGACAAGGGGAACCTACACAATACTGGACAGAATGATTTTCATTGTAATGTTATGGCCGATTGGTGTACAGTACATCACAATGCATTGCATCTTTTTATAGACAAGACTTTCCTCTTAGGCAATCTAGCAAAGTTTTTTAAAGGGAGATGGGAATTGATTTCTTCTATCCAACATGAAATTTTCTGCATCTCTAAAATTACTTTACAACAAAAACAGTGGGACTCTCTTCCTGTCCTTGGAAGTGGGACTCTCTCTCTCTCTATCTGCTCCCATTCATTCTCTATAATCTGCATTAATTATCTGATTAATTGCCTTAATCAGTGCACCATACATTTAATCATGGACAGATGCCAGCACAACATCATTTGTGGAGGAGGTTTGGTGGCAAAGCATGAGCTTCAATACATTTTTGCATATTGCTAAACTCTTATTAAAAACTTTTTTGATTCAGTAATTCATTCTGCCGAGCATAAAAAAAATCAATGTAATACAATTTAATAAGCAAACAGGATTACATTACATGATTGTTAGATTTATATTTATAAATAATGGTTCATGTAAGAGATTTATAATGTTCAAAGAAAAGCCTCTTCTTTAGCTGATATTAGCAGATTTTCTGTACCAATAGAGCAAGTGCATGAAAACGCTTTTCCTTTGAGGGCCTTCAACTGACATGAATGTTTATGCAGATAATTAATTCTGCTCATACACCTAAATCTAAGCTTAACTTAATCTCAGTATCCAACAGGAAATCTCTTGATCTTTTTTTAAACTAAAAGCAGCATATGCAGAGTGTATTGAACTATACTCATTGGAATGGGATTTTGTAGGTACAGAAGGAGAAATTCTTTATGTTATCTAAAACTACTCTTGCTAGATCATTATAATTGGATTCCAGCTACAGTATATTTATTGCATTTCCTGTATTCCCTTTCCGCATGGCTCTGTATCATACCTCAGTGTCTGAATGTGCTGTTAGGTTTGCTCAATAACAGATATAAAGTTCCCTCGAGGGCCATCTCTGTGCGAGACGATTCACAGAAAAATACTGCGCAACGATTGCAATATCTTCAGGGGAGCAGTTTCTGGTTTTTCCCCCATTTCAGGGACATGGTAGGATCTGAAGAAGCAGCTCTTTGTGAATGTGGAGTCGAGACTTTTCATGGGGAAAGGTTAGAGGGACTGTTATGGTTCTGGCTCAGTGGGACAGCTGATATTGAGAGTCCAAGCAGAAAGACTCAGAGGATAAAGACTCACGAAGAGAGAACAGACAGATGACTTCAATATAAAAAGGGGATTCTTTGAACGGAATAAAGCAAAATGAGGTGTGTGAAAGTACTACAGCATGATTTTCAGTAAGCTAAGAAAGATGAAACACAATGAAGCATGCTTTTACAATAAAATCAGTAACAGGATGATGCAATAAGTCCCAATGTTGCCACCCTGAAGCATGTCCTGCAATGTTCTTCTTATGTTTTCATAAATATATAAATATTTATTTTTTTAAATAAATATTGTTTTTTAAAACAATGGAAAAATGTTATGTGGTCTGATGATTCCAGATTGAGGCTATTCCAGAGTGATGGGTGTGTCAGGGTATGAAGGGAAGCGATGCACCCATCATGCATAACTTTGGAAGCAGCGTTATGATCTGGGGTTGTTTCAATGGGTCAGGTCTAGTCTCAGCAACATTACATGGCAATAAAATGAAGTTAGCTGAATGACCAGGTTATTACATCAATGGAGTTTTTCCTTCCCTGATGTCACAGACATATTCCAGCACAACAATGGCAAACATTTTTAATCATGGATTGGCCACCACAGAGTGATGACCCTAACCCCATTGAAATTCTTTGGGATGTGCTGGAGAAGACTGTCTGGAGTGGTTCGACCCTCTTTGTCATTTGAATCTCAGCGACTCGTGATGGAAATGCATAAGATTGTCAAAATAACACCACAAGGAGTGTGATCCAACAAAATAGTCAAACTTAGCTAATTCTTTAATGATAAGAATATGAAAATATTATTTTATTATTATAATATTATATCTTCAAATGAAAATTCAATCAAACATTATTATTATAATTATAAGGAAATTCAAATATAAGATCATGAAACCTATTGCTGATAGGTTAACCTAATTTTAGGCGTTCATTTCTAGAAAGATGCAACATTATCTGACAGTAGAATAAGGCAATTTGTGTGTAGACAATATGTGTCTAGAAATAGGCATACTGATTTTCTATTTGGTTTATTGTAATCCTATAATGAGGAACATCTATTATAACCCATCTTATAATGTTGTCCTCTTAAACAGCACTAAGTCATTGTAAACTGCCCAAGAACCATCCATGTTGTGTTTTAATCTTTCATTACAACAGGTTCGTTACCCATCTCGCCACTTGGCTAATGCAAGCTACAAAGCTAACCAGCTTCTAACACCAGGCTGAATCCCAAATCCCTCTATATCCCCTGTGTAGAACAAAGGATTGTGTACCCTACATAGAGCTTTCCATTTCATGCTTTAAATAAAAACGAATAAAATGTTTTTTCTCTGAGCAATTAGTTAGCTGAGGCCATTCTAAAGTAAAATAAGTGGAACCATAAAGAGAACTTATAAGAGTTATAGGACTGTCCACAACCTCCAGGGGTTATTCTGCTCGCTTTCGGCTACATAGTACTGGCAAGAATTTAAAACGACTTTCACCCCTGATGACATTAAATAAATGTGACTAGCATGATAATATAATATATCAGATAATAGATAATATATTTTCACTTGCTAAGATTCAAACGAGCCACAACCTTAATCATTTGCATGCGCCCAGTATGGCTGCGCTACGAATAGACTGTTACTAAGAATAGTCTGTCCTGAACACTTTCTCATTTAAAAAAAACTTTTGATTCAGCTTTTTACCTTTGGTGTTTAGAAAGTGCTGTCACTAGAGACTCCTTCCAGAAATGATAAACATACACCTGCTCATAGTCACTCACTCACTCCATTTCACTCATCATCTATATTGCTTTATACTGTATAGGACGCGAGGGCACGAGGTGGGGTACACCTTGGACAGGGTGCCAGTCCATGACAAGACACACACACATACACTCAGATTCATTGACGCACTACAGGCAATTTGGGAATGCCGATTAGTCTAACCTGCATGTCTTTGGACTGTGAGGAAACCAAAGTACAGTAGCCGAAGGAAACCCACCAAGCACAGGGAGAACATGCAAACTCCATGCACACAGACCCAAGGCGGGAATCGAACCCTGACCTTTAAGTAGCTAACCACTAAGCCACATTGCTACCACTGCAGCGCTCCCCACTTATAGTCATAAAAACAAAGTCTGTGTAAATGATGTTACTCCAAAAACAATATATATATCATATTAGAATGATTGTATTACCATGTAGTTGAGACTACTTCCCAAGCTATGCTTTTATTGAAAAACATTTAACAATCATTTTGGATCAATCAGAAATAAGCATTTGATGCTTGCTTGGTATCAAAGCTGATATTTAAAAATAAAATCACAGTTTCTACTTATCTTATTTAAGCATTTGGCATAGAGCTATGGCAACATACATCACTAACACTCCCTTAAACCCCAAGAAGGAAAAAAGAACAAAGAAAACACACCTAAAACACAAACGCATTCTACAGAAGGTACCAGACTCCTGTTAAAAGTGCATATATGCAGTTAATTATAGTGAAAAGTTTTCTCATATATATATATATATATATATATGCATATGTGGTTATGCGTTATATCTGCAGAAGCAGTGCCACTCCTGCCAAAGTCCATTTGGACGGATTCTCTTTGGTTTTCAGGTTAAACGTCCACACATAGGTAGGTCCTCTCTGCTTGGTCTTGTACACGGGACACTGGTAGACGTTCCGTGTCTCTTGTTTGTCTACGGGGACAGCCTTGATGAAGATGACTGGCATGGCTGGGGTGAGCTCTTTCAGACGTGCGTCCACGATCACGCCGGCCTACAAGACAGTGACACATACAAAACCTTCTGCTGTGAAAAGTTTATGAAGATTGTTATGCAGCTGATTGTATTTTGTTTTGCAGAACACTGCTGAGACATCTGACCTTGCTAATCCATTTTCTTAACTTGAACTTAATTTGACAAGTCTTTTAACAGCACATCCAATTAATCTTGGTGAAGAGCGTTTTTCATTATTTCGCTAAAATTTCAGCATTAGTCCCAGGGTCCCTTTGAACAAGAGGAAGTTAATGTGTTTGAAATTAAAACGCTTTCGCATTTCCCATTACGCTGGACAAACATTACGAGAAGATTTATTTTCTAATGCTTAAATCATGGATATCAAGCCGAAGCTGGACTCCTTTCAGTGTTAACAAAGACGCAGTGTTGATAATGAGGATGAGTTCATGATCTCTGCTTCAATTAGTCCACTAATAGCATCATGAACAAATTCCAACATCTTTCTGCATGAATAAAATGCAGCACAATTTCTGAGGCATACGCTTTATTTTTTACTCGAAGACAGTCACATAAATCAAATTTCTTTACATTCCTGAGACCTGCGTGGTCTGGTGCTTTGTGCTCAATCACCTCTGCACTGAAAGCTGCCTTTTTACCTGGTGGCCCACTCACAGCTATTAAAACCACAGATCAAATACAGAATATGGAGTTATGAAATAACTTAAGAAAGACCACGCATGAAGCTCCACCTACTTCCTCGTTAACTTTCTTTCTTTAAATTCTCATCTCTCTTTTTCTCTATTCGAGATGGAGGCTCTGCGCCCACCACCTCTCCTTCTCCGCCATACTATTTAACGACTCCTACTTGAGACTCTTCTCATACTTAAGAGGACCTGGTTTTATAATGCAAAAAAAACTAAATAAAACTGAATTTCTCTCCTTTTTACATTTCCACTCTTTGTACCATTTAGTTGATGCTGTGTTCTGCACTTGCACTTTTCCCGAAGATCTAAAACAGTGCAAGTAAATGATGTAAAACAGTATGTCAGTTTAATCTTTCAGAAAAATCTGTCGTTTAAATTCTAGCATCATGACAAAACTTTGAATCTCTCCAGTCATGCTGTTTCAGAGGCGTCTGTGTTGATTTATGCTTTTACAGCTGGCGAGCTGCAGTGTGGGTTTTCCCATGTGGCGCAGAGGCAAACCTGGCTCTCTGTCTAAGTCGATTTAAGGTATAGGGGAAAACAACCGAGCTGGGGTACCAATTAAAAATGAATCCATGCACGGTTTTCACATGCTGTAATTAAAACCTGCCTTTAGAGACCGGAGAAAGCAGCACACATTTACACACTCCTGTAAAGACCACAGAGCAAGCTGTTCCCCAGTTATCTACGTATCTTATAGCTGTGATCAGGCTATTCCTTTTTTTATTAACCTGCATTTATTTTATTTGTTTTTTTAATTTTTAAAAAATATGTATCTATTGTGTCTAAATCAACTGGTTGATTAGCTTTATAATACCATTTAATATCCAGCTGGTGTCATTAAGAGACTCTATTGGACCTGAAATGAGTGAAATTATGGAATTGACAATCGTTAGGAACGTTAGACCTATACATGGCTCTCAAGGGGTAGGGGTGTGTGTGTGTGTGTGTGTGTGTGTGTGTGTGTGTGTGCACATATTGATGGGTGTCTGCTCTAGCCCATGACAGATGTTGCCTTTTTTATAGATTAAAACTGAACGTCTCCTACTCGTATTCTAATCTTCCCAGGACAACAGGCATGGATGTGAATGTCTAACACTTTATTTTTCATTTAAATATATTTAATGATGCATACACACCATGCCATGCACATTTACACACCACACATTTATGGTCAACTGACCTTAACAACTTAAAATAATTTTCGCAGGAAATACATCTGTTCTCGTAGAAATCTCAATTAAATCAGTAGCAGAAGCCACGCCTCAGCCTCTCCTATTAGCACGCACTGATGTCTGGCTTACGATATGATATGACTGTTTGTAATGTAGGCCATTTTAAGCCTGTCTACACTCAACAGACTCTGTATTAGGAGTACTGCTTCCTCTTCTCATTCGTGCAATTATCCAATCAGCTAATCATGTACCGGCAGTACAACGAATAAAATCATGCAAGTCAAGAGCTTCAAACAGATTGAACTGAAGTGGGAATAAAATGTAATCTTGGTTGTTGCTGTAAAACAGACCTAATCTTTAGATCTTCTGGGATTTTTTTATGCACAACAGTCTGTAAAGTTTATACAGAATGGCAAAAACATACCATGAGCAGCAGTCCTGTGCCTACTGTCTCCTCAGTTTCCCGTTCCTGGCTGACAGGAGCGGAACGCGGTGTACTCTTGTGTAGCTCGTTCGCTTTAAAGTTTGACGTGTCGTGCATTCCGAGATGCTTTTCCGGTCACTACGGTTGTAACGAGTGTTTCATTTGAGTTGCTGTCAATTTCCCATCAGCTCGAGCCAGTCCGGTCATTCTGCCGTCCTACTCTGACCTCGCTCATCAGTTTCTGCCCACAAAACTGCCACACGCTGGATGTTTTCTCTCTTCGCATCATACTGTGTCTGACTCAAGAGACTCTTCTGAGTGAAAATCCCAGGAGATCAGCAGTTTCTGAAAGACTCAAACCAGCCCATCTGGCACCAACAACCATGCCACAGTGAAAGTCACTGAGTCATATTTTTTCCCCCATTCTGGTGGCTGATGTGAATATTAACTGAAGCTCTGGTTTCTGTGTGATTGTAGGTATTACGCTGCTGTCACATACAGTACTGTGCAAAAGTCTTGAGATAAGAGCTTTCAAAGAGCCTGATTTCTTGAACGTTTGAACATAGTCTTGAGGAATCGACTTTTTTTCCAACTCTCATTTTCAGTCCAGTCCATGTACCTGACCAGCTTTAGTGTATTTAAAAAAAAAATCTATTTAATTTATTTTTTCTTTCCACACAGTTTCCTACAGTACCAGTTAAAAGATTTAGAACAATACTGGATTTCTTCAAAACTATGAAATTAAGTAATTAAGTAATACCAGAAACCATCAGGGTTGTTATTTTAAAACATGAAGGTCTGCTGTTTGAACAGTATTGTCAAATGCATTTGCAAAACCCATCGAGCACCATGATGAATTTGGCTCTCATGAAGACCATCCCAGGAAAGCAAGATCAAAACCTACCTTGAGAAGTTGATCGAAAATGGAAAGAAGCTCTGAGCATTTATGACTTAATCACTTTCAATCTGAACCACTTCTCATCTTCCCACAATTCACATTTTCAATCTATGGGCCAGTGGTGGCTCAGTGTGTTAAGGCTCTGAGTTACTGATCGGACGGTTGGTGGTTCGAGCCCAAACTCATCCAGATTGCCGCTGTTGGGCCCTTGCGCAAGGCCCTTAACCCTATCTTCTCCAGGGGTGCTATATCATGGCTGACCCTGCGCTCTGACCCCAGCTATGCTGGGATATGCGAAGAAAAAATTTCACTGTGCAGTAATGTATATGTGAAAAATAAAGGCTTAACTTAACTTAATTAACGTATGTGAGCTAATCTAATCTATAAAATTTCTGCAAATATTTTTTCTCCAAACCATTTCTTTACCTGTGTATCCCATCGTGCTCCCTCCATGAAGAGGCCATGTACATATGCTCCCTCACGCGGTGCAGAGCTGAACTCTTCTCGAGTCTTTTTGGTGACATCGCACTGCAGGCTCATCTTGTCAAGAGGCCACTCGTTGCGCCGCGCCGTCGACTGCATGATAGCTGTAAGGAAGGACTGCGGGTTGAAGAAGCCAGCAAGCCAAACAGCAGAGGGTAAATTGAAGTCTGAGGTCCAGCTCTCCAGCTCACGGATTCGGCACAGCAGATCAGTGAACCAGAGCGCCAGGCCACACGTGGATGCGTACGCGCGTTTGCTCCACGAGTCTGGAACCTGCTCCAGGTAGATGGAGTTCTGGAGGGTCTCCATGTCGCTGGTCATTGTGAGCTCACCCTGAAAGAGAAGCATGGCGAGTTGGAGGCTAAAAGTTCATTAATAATAATAATAATAATAATAATAATAATAATTCCTACTCTGTAGCAGTAGTAGTGAACAAATGCAATGAAAGACATTTCTACAATGTGGATTTGGCCTCGGGTATACTTAAATGTAAGTATTTACCGAAGATAGAGACGATCATCGTCATGAGCATTTTAACACTTAAACTGTTTTACATCTGATGAGAATTAAATCGCAATAGTAGCAATCCCTAGTAAATCAGATTTCATTTTGGCAAGGTTCAAATGGCCCACACTTCTCCTTAATCAAGAGTGTAATGGCATTCAGTGATATAATGCACTTAAAATAGCTTTCGAATGAGCAGCGCAATCGATTTGTAGCACCCCGGTGCTTAAATTTCATTTATCCTGAACGACCTGTAATGGAGCACTCACAGAACATTTGAAATGTCACGCTATCAGATTGACCAAGAGAGCAAAGAGACAAATACATCCTAATAGCCCACACACCAGGACAATCAATATTCATACATTATAGTTGTACATACATGAGTGTATCTCTTCTGAACAGTACCTTCAGCCCAAGGTTCAGTTCCTTGAGTGAACGTTTGATCTCCTGTGTCAGGATGTTCATCCTCTCACACTCTTGAAGGGCCACAACCACGTACGGGCTCCTCTCCTCCACCTTCCCCGTCAGTTCCGTCATGTTAAAATCCTCTGGAAGTTTTTCAAGGATTTCATCCAGGACGGTTTTCACCTTTAACATGGAAACACTTCAGTGAGCCATGGAGGTCCAGTTCAGATGTTCATATCCGTAACATTACAGTGTATATTTCGTCTTTCTCTAATTGTTCCTTGAACATCAGGCTATTACAGACTCAAGAGAGGAAACGTATAAAATGATCAATATTTCAGAGAGGGAAAAAAAAAGTGTTTGTCTCTGTCCCTTTTCATGACCTGTATAATGCAAAATGGTGATTGCTTACAAATCCCAATATTAGCTTAAAAAGGTCATCTGTCATAATGCATCAAGACACACTTCCACAGCACCCATATCTAATCTCTTAAATGTCAGAGCTAACTGAACCGGGCCCACTTCTAGGGAATTAGCTCCACTTAGCCTCTTCAGACAGGAGAGCCTTCTGTCTCTGGATTAAAAACGGCAGTGTAATGAAGATGACCCCCTTTAAAGGTAGATGACCCTAGTCAGAAAAAATATAGTGAATAGGATTGCATCTATTTTATCAAATGATGATGGTAATTGGGGTGAAAAAAAAGAGGCCATGAAATACAGAGTTGAGAATATACTGTGAATAATGGCTAATAATGGGAACAGCTTGCACTCGTAATGTACATAACAGCAAACGACAGTAGACTGCTAGGGAAAAAAACAGCACAGCAACAACATTTCATCTGTTCATGTTTCGTCATTTTATGACACAAAAAGTTTTGCTTCTTGCTGTTTTGTTGGAAACACTTTAATATGTGCGCACCTTCTCATCTCGGGAGGTGCCGCTGCCTTCCCCAGAGCCACCGTCTCTGGGTTGCATCTCAAGAACAGTGCGGAAGAGCTTCTCAGATGTCTGAGTCAAGAAACCAATTTCAGCGTTAGGGTGTAGGCCGTACAGATAGGGCGACTCTGCGGGCAGTGCTTCATCGATGTACTGAGAAAAAAAAAACAAGAGAGATCAAAATAGCAAAGTATTTACGTGTCATGGAAGCATGGGTTAAATTGCTCAAGCAAGATTGCTATTATAAATATACAGAAAATAAAATTAAAGTTAGGAATGCAGCACAAAAAAGACACCACAGAAAGTCAGCACACAAACAATGGCTTAAGTGAATGAACACTTTGCTAGTGGTCCAAGAAGTTAATTTAAGTGAATGTAGCCTTCACACAGCAACTCTAAGAAACCCATATAAAGGGTGTTCAAGTCAAACCGGGACTTCTGATTAAATTTGTCGTGAATGAAAATCCAGTGAATTTCCATGTCTGATCATAGAATGCTGGCTGGGATAAGTGCATTAGAGGAACAGGGGATTATGTAGAGAAATAAAGGTTGTTTATACTCTCATAACTGTGTTCTGTTATTCTGCGCAATCAAAAGTCACGGTTTGACTTAATCACCACCCATAGATTCCAAAGTTGCCATGATGCTCAGTTTAAGACTGACAGAGAATTGGATCGAAGCAGAGAGAGAGAGAGAGAGAGAGAGGGAGAAAGAGAGAGAGAGGGAGAATGAGAGAGAGACAGTTCTACACTCCACCAGTGTTTGAACTTCTAAAAATCCCTAGCATCTTTTGTAACACTCTTACCCAGTTTGCACAGTATATACTGTATCTATCTATCCATCTAGGAACCTCTGTAGTCCAACTAAAGGCAGTGGAGGCCAGTGGTGACCACTGTATATATTTCCATCTTGTACAACTGTTGTAGGACCTCCGGTCAACATTCACATTCACACAATATGTGCAATTTTCATATACGGCCATATACAGTATGTTCTATGAATATTTCTACTGTTTAATACCAAACTGTCAATATCAGTATACAAACTTAACAGTTGCTCAGAGGTTATTTTAGAACTGCACATGTAAGGTTGTGTTTGATTAAAACTGAAGTGTATACACACTTTTCCTGATGTAACAATACCCTGAAATGCATATATTGGACATTATTAATAAATTATATTATTTATTAATAAATATTTTACCATTCAATGTTCCTAATCAGTTTTTTTTGGTGGAGGGAGCATCCTGGTAATATATTATGTTTTTTTTTGTTGTGTTGTTAGCCTAAATAACATTAGAAACAGCATTTGAATTTTTGAAGAATAATTATGATAATTTGTTAAATATTTATTGGTGTGGTTCTAAATGTCTGAATAAAACTTTTTTTGTTACTGAAGCGGAATAACAACGCAACTATGATCAAAATCAATAAGTTAAAAATAAATAAAAATAAAAACAAATTCTTTGAGGTAATTACAAATGACAAACATTGATGTGAAATGTAAGCTATGTCCACCAACAAAGAAGACCAAAAGAACTTAGGCAAACAGTACATTTAAAAAAGCGTCTAAAACTGATTCAATTTTATGTGCTTAGTTGTGAATGAAATTCATACCGTTGATTGGACAACACATCTGCCACTCAAGACCAGCGGTAAGAATTTCATTTGCAAACCACAGATGGGCATGTTGATTCTTACCACTGATTGGACGAGACATCTTTCACACAAAAACAGGAAGTACTGCAGCCTAATGGACATTAAAATGTTCTTTCATTTAAGGATTCATTTCAGTATTTTAGGATTGTACAGCACTTTGGTTAACTAAGTTGTGTTAAATGTGCTTTCAAATTATTTTTTTTACTTGACTTGAGAGTACTTCTAGTACAGTATGTCTTAAGACAGATGTCTTTGTGAGCTCACCCTTTGTTCTAATCAGCGATAAAGAATTTAATTAACTATACCTACCTCTTCTGGTTTGACTGAATTGTTGTGTTTTCTCATTTTGTGTTCTGTTTTCTCATTTTGTGTTTCTCATTTTTTTGTTTGTTTTTTGAATTTGTAATTTTGTTTTCAGTTTTATTTTTTTTGTTTTTAGTTTTATTATTTTGTTTTTGGTTTTGTTATTTTGTTTTTAAATTACTAAGTTTTTTTTCGGGTTTTGTTTTTGATTTTGTTATTTTGTTTTGATTTTATTATTTTGTTTTGGAATTTTTTTATTTTGTTTTCGGTTTTGCTATTTTGTTTTGGAATTTCTTATCTTGTTTTTCGATTTAGTTATTTTGTTTTGCACTCAGCCAGCGTAAACCAGTAATAGTAATATATTACTGTTATAGAAAGGTAATAAATAATACAGTAGTAATACACTGTACAGAATTACTTTTACTAAAAAGTAACTAATAATTTTACCTTTTATTACTTTTATTAGTAACTAACATGACAGTTTGCATTTACTATCCCTGATATTTCAGTGGTGACACAGTGTCTTAGAGGTTAGCACTGTTGCATTGCACCTCCGGGTCCCAGGTTCGATTCCTGAATCGGTCTGTGTGCATGGAAATTGCATGTTCTCCCTGTACTTGGTGGATTTCCTTCGGGTACTCTGGTTTCCTCCCACAGTCAATAGACATGCAGATTAGGTGTTTCCAAATTGCCCGTACTGTGTGAATGTTGACCAGGGGCCCTACCACGGCTGTGCGAATAGGAATAATTACAATGGTCACCATTGGCCTCCATCATCCCTAGTTGGACTACATAAGTTTCTAGATGGGTTAATGGATGGATATTTTGTTGGGTTTAATTGCAAGTGCTTAACATTTTAAGTTGGTGGTCTAGACACTACTGGAAAACTCCTTCTTGTATATTTCTGCTTAATAAAAACTGGCTTGAATTTTGAAGGCATGAACTGCATGCAGACCACTTTCATACAGATACAGTATATAACCCAACTCTAAATATTTGTAACTTTCCCTGCAGGCACATTTGACCTTGAGTTGCAGATGTTACAGATATACATAAAAAAAAAGCGCACAGTCTGGTCTGTGAGACATATTGATTAATAAATCAGAATACTTCAAACGTAGTAGTATCGGTAGTTACTCTAGAGAAGAAGTCTGCAAAAAACGACCTCTTACAATTGTAATGATTATCAGCTGTATAAAAATAAACCTGAAATCCAGTCAAAAAAATCAATTACGAGTGATATGCATATTGTAGCTTTTTGTACATACGTAGATATTTTTCAATCTCAGCATTTGTTCTTATTAAGTAAAGTTTTTTTTTTGGTATTCATTAAAAGTGTAATGAGTAAAAATCGCCCCAGTCTGTCAAAACATTTAAACTGATTTTTTTTCCTTCATAGGATTCATAAACCAGCTGTAGGAATGTAGGCTTCAAATACATAAACATTATAATACAGTTTATAATATGCCTCAGGTATTTCTGCGATTTTGGAAAAATGCCACATGCTTTAGCACTTTATCTTAGCACAACTTCAGCATAATGCAGTTAGGCTTAAAATCTCACTAAGCATAACCGAATTAAGATGTGACAAACATTCATCATTTTAGAAAAAAATAGGCTCTATAAACGCATAGAAGGCTTCCTATACTATTTACAATAAACTAGTGAATGCATCAAAAAAGAAACTCAGACAGTCGTCTGGTATAATAAAATATACAGCTAAACTTCTAAAAATATACTTTAGTTTTTCAAAAATTTTCAGCAGGAAATATTCTTTTGCAAGAAAGACTAAGAGGTCTATACTGTATATTTAAGTTTTCATCATCTTCATCATCAAGACATCATCTGTTTTATTAACACAAATTTTAAGGTTCTAATTGTAAATGGCTGTGAATTGCAAATGATTATTATTATGGTTATTATTGTTATTATTATTATTATTATTATTATTATTATTTAATTCCCTCTAACTGCCATATTCTTTGCCAGCCCAGTTTTCTTTTGCTCATAAAGAATCCAAACATAACTGCTTTCTCCAATTTGAAGTTGATCACACATGATCACCACATGACATTGCAGAAAAAAAAGATCCTGACTTTTATCATTTTACCCTTCAGTGAATATGGGTAGTGTGGTTTTATAGGTTGCAGTCCTTCCTTGTTCGTTAGCTTTGCTGACCACAAAGAGCGCAGGAGTCTTCTCCGACACCACAGCTCAAATGAGTCATTTTTCCTCCAGTCTAGCTTTATCATGGTCTGATTATCACAGCCATAGGTAGCTACGGGCAACATGATGGCATGAACTAATCAGCATTTCATTACTAGCCTGATGTCCTCGCTTTTACATGTTTGGTTTAAGCTCATCAGTGCTGTGAATACCAATGTGATTCAGTGCTTTATTGCTATACTGCTTTCACCGCCTCTATCGATCTGCTAACAGGCAATTGCTTTTGACATTTCCTTTCCTTGCAGTGGACATGATCTTGGTCTTTTTGATGTTCAGGGGGAGGCTAACCTTCTTGCTTTCTTGTTTGTTTCTTTTGATCAGATGTTTCAGGCCTTCTTCGGTTTCTGAGAGAAGGATCGTTTCATCAGCATTTTGAAGATTATTGATGTTTCTTTCTCCGGTCTTTATTCCGATTCTTGACTCTTCAATCTCCAACTTCCTCATAAACCTTTCAGCATACAGGCTGAATAAGTAAGGGGAATAGATCACAAACTGGCTTCTTCTTCAACAACTGCACCATTTTGACCAAATGTTTTGGCTCCAAATGGTCTTGCTGGACATTCCACAGTTTATCATGATCCATACAGTCAAAGGTTTTAGTTGATGATGATGTTTAGATGAGGATGTTCTTTTGGTATTCACTGCACTCTTGTAATAATCAACCTGGGGTTTTGTTATTTGGCAGTTGGGTCATCGCCCTTGCCACGTCTTCCTCAAGGGTGGCTTTTCCTTTCTTGTATTTGATAATGCTTTTGCAGGCATTAAATGTTATTTGAATCCTGTTGAGTTGCACAAATGCATTCCTGTTGTGGTTCTTCGTGGTGTCATCTTCAAGCTCCTTGTTTTACTGGTCCCAGTACATTTTGTTGTTTTTCCTCGCTTCCCTTTGAAAATCCATGTTTAATCTTCTTACTTCTTTCTGTTTACCTGCCACTTTGGCAGATTTTCTTTGCTTGGCTTTATTTAAGATTTCATCCAGGAGCCAGTTACATCTTTTTTTCTGGCTTCCTCACAGTAAAATCTCCAAAATCTCCAGTGTTTAATTAACACCTACAGTAGAATGTTGAAATAACACTTTACAGTGTTTAGAATGCTTCAGTTGGACTCAAATGAACCCTGAAAGTGTTAAATCAACAAATCAACATTGGGGATTTTACTGTGTGTGGAATGGTATGCCTTTTAATTTCCCACCTTAGCTGTATTCAGCAGCTATAAACTTTTTTTGTATCTTGATCTTGTATATGCTAGTCAATTTGTCACAAAATTCTAGAACCAAAACTACCCATATTATCCATAACTGAAATAAACAGCATAATTATACAGTATATACAGGAAAACAAATGGCAGAACATAATTGAAATGAAGATGTGTTTTAAAGCATTATCATTTATTTCATTTTTTGAAAACACCTATAATCAGAACTTTGTAATTCTGGGATAGTTCAGTTATTTCAATACTATTTTACCCCAACTCACTGTGCATGATGATATAATAACCAGGCTTGATGGCATTTTCCCTACATTCATTTCTTTCTGCAAAAATAACACCAGGTACACAGCCCTTGAGGGATTTCTCACTTTCATTCTGTTTCTGTGGGAAAGAGGTGGCAGGGGGTGCATTTACCTGGTGATAGCCGTTGTAATCCATGTTCCCAGGCAGTAGGAAGCCTGGGGCCAGGTACAGCTCCCCCTCCATCATCTCAGGCTTGATGAACTCCTCCAGGTAGGTGCGGCACAGCCTTCGGTCCCAGTCATCTGTGATGTGGCCACCATACATTATCTCTCCGAAGAGGTAACGAAGGTCATCGTATGGCACCTGAACAAAACAAAAAACACGTTCGACTTTTCCACTCTGGAGACTGCAATACATCTCTGAGCTCATTACTAATGTTGTATGCAGTAAACAGTGCTATATTGCACAACACAACCTGCATACGATAAGGCTTAAACGGCAAATATTTCCACTACCATCTGTTACAAAAAATGCATTTTATCAAATGACACGTTTTCCCAACATGATTACAGCATACTTTACTAACAGTAGTGAAAATGTGGGGTTTTTAAATTAAAACATAAATATGACTAAGCAATTAATACTGTAGTATTATCCTTTTTTTTTTTTTTTTTACAAATAAAATCAAAGTAATCTGTTACCATGCCAAAAATGTTGGTCAGGTTAGATGCCTTTTTATTTTTACAGAAGAGTGTGTTGTGTTAACAAAAACATTAGCATTATTAAAAGTAAGATTAAATAGCCTGCAGCATGTCCTGCACACACTTTTCTATTTTATAACCCTTATCTATTATCTTATCTAGCTCTAAGTTAGCCTAAGTTCTGCATCCAGTAAACTGTCAGATGATATGATTAAAAATGATATGCAAAATGATAAAAGGTGCTGGATCAAGTTATTTGCTCCTGAAGAATAATTATGGAAGCCATATTGCTAAAAGTTGACAAAAGTGCAAGGAAGAAAGAAAAAAAATCCATACGTAGGCTTTTCCAGTCTGCATTTTTTATCCCATCATTTTGCAAGCGTAAAGGCAACACTTACAGTGTCTTCTCGAAAAAAGTTCGGCAACCTCAGGGACATGAACTACAAACAGGTGATTGACTTAAGCAGCTGTATAAGCTGACTTTGAAAATGAGTAACCTTGCTTTTTTAAAATATTGACATACCTTTTGGAGAGGGAAAAAATAGCAACTCTAATTAAGCTTGGAAGGTTTTGGATAGGTATTGAAGGAGACATTACAAAAAAAATAAGACAAAGAAAATTTCAGTTCAAATAGATTTCATCCATTGGTAATTACAGTACACTGTTTATCCTGTGTTGGGTCATGGGGAACTGGAGCCTATGCCAGGGAAATTAGGCACAAGGTGGGATGGTACATTCTGGATGGGATACCAACCAATCTCTGGGCACAACACCCCCACCATACACACACACCCAAAACCCACAAAGAACAATTGGAAATACAGTATGATTAAATGTATTTGGACCATGGAAGAAACCAGAGTATCCTGAGGAAACTTATAAGCACAGGAAGAACATGCAAGATTCAAACACCCAAAACTGAAGGTGGAACAGTGCTAATCTCTAACGGCTGATTTATGCTTTTGCTTTAAGTCTACACTGTACAGTAGGTTGTTCATACAGCAGATGTATAGCCTGATTTGCATCTCCCCAGGTTACTAAATGTCCTGGAGATGTCTATACCTGGTAGAATCGCATGTCCAGCTTCTTCTACGTCTCCAATTTGAATTGAGTTGAACATCATACTGATCATCTCCTCTGCTGTCTTTTCTTATTTCTGCATTGCAGTAATTTTAGTAATCGTTTTTCAACATTTATTAGCTATTATTTTCCAGTTTGAACAACACCAAAGACTTACCAGAGAGTGGCACAGTGGCATAGCAACCCCACCTCCAACTAGTGCTTTTCAGAGCATCACAGGCACACGAGTGCACAAGTATAAACACTCAAAACGCCGTAGGCCACTGGAGTAGCCTATGGCATAGACTCCGCGTAGACTTGACACAAAAGCATAAATCAGGTTTAAGTCAGTGTGTCACCACCAATAGATATTAATATCAATTAAAATTATGCGTTACACAAACTTTCAGAATCACACACATTTCCAGAAACCAAAGTTTCTAAGGAGACATAGGCAACATCTTTAATATTCATAGGTATGCATAAGAAACTCTAATAAGCTCCGTATTTATTCATTAATTATGTTCACATTTATTAGCAATGAATTAATGCCTAGTATTTATTTCACACTCCGTACAGAAGTGCTATCAAAATGTAATTTCTTGCAATTTTCAATGCATCAACTAAGCAAAATATTACGTGTATATATTTTATATAGATAAGAAACTGTTAACAGTCGTGAATTCAAACATCTTGACATTATAATGTAGATTATTATACTGTATATACTGCAGTATATGCCCGTTAATGTGGCTGCTTCTGGGGCATCTCAGGCAACAACCTGTGTCTCTGGAGCTCATGCATGGGCTGTTGCTGAGTGTAATGTGATTAAGCTAATATATACTGTCCGGCATACAGCTGACAGATAAAGTGCTCTTCCAGGTAAGAGGTGTATAATATGAGCTCTATGACCACGGAAGATAAAGTCGGTGGGGAACTCTCAGGCTGCATGCCAATCTTGCTTGGAAATCTTTATTAGATACAAGAGCTTAATATCTCAGTATTACCATTTGCAGACATACCAATAATTTAATTGTAGCATAAGGGCAAAATTAAAAATACAAAAAACAAACAATAATATTACATTTCCTTGAATCCAACTGAATAAATATATAATGCTTCCTGAAGACTATATCTTTTTATATGTGGTTCATGGGAATCGCAAGACTTATTTCTATTGTAGTTTTATCACATATAAGCAACCTCTGAAATGTGGAATGGCCTCGTGTAGTAAAGGGCAAAGCTTTTCGATTTGGAGTGGGATGGTGCGTGGGTAGAGAAGGGTAATTTCACCAGCTTCAGCAAAAGCCTAACTCGCTTTTCTGCAGGCAGGGCATATGTCAACAAGCCTTGTTTTTACCCTCTCTCACTTTTATTCTTCCTTTCGCTTTTTCACTCTTTATTTCATCCTCAAATCTATTTCTTTCCAGCTGTAATTGTGGCATTTGGTCCTCACCTTACTGTTGGCCTCCAGATAGTTATAGAGGACATTGACTGAGATGGTGAGGTCACCGGTGTTGAACGGATAGCTCCTGTTCCAGCCTTGAGGGCCAAACTTTCGGCGTTCAGCTACCACGGCATGGAAGTAGCACAGGGCGAACAGGATGCCTTTAAACTCATTTTCACGTGCGCACATCTCCAACGTGTCCTGTCAAAGAGCAATCATTTATGGGAACAAGTCAGGAAAAAAAAAAAAATCAAGCATTAAGTATACATTTATAAAAGTGAATGTACTTTATTGGTATTAATGGTTGTTTGATGCAGTTTGGACACACCTTTTAATTCCATAGTCTTTCCTGATTTTTATTTCTTTCTCCACTGTAAAACAATGCTTAACATCCTTTGAACAGGTTATATTGAGATGATATATCTTCACAATGGCTCTAATCTGAGGTGTTGTTAATTTGGTGATTTTTGAGACTTTTTGAAGTCTTTGTCCTGTTTTTCTGGAATGGTCTTCATGAGAGGTGGTTTCATCATGGTGCTTGATGTTTTTTTTTTTAATGCACTTGACAATACTGTTTTAGTATTGTCTAACTGTTCCAAAACTGCTGAACTTCGTGTCTTAAAATAACTGATTGTTGTTGTTTTACTTTAATTGCTAACCTAATGCCATATGACCCTTGACTAATACTGTATATTTAGATGAGTATACTGTATATTATCTCACATGACATGCAGGCAGCATCTTCAATTAGCAATTTCGAAGAGAGCTTTTATTACATTTAGCACAATCAGGCAGTAAGACTTCATTTTATTGCCGTAAGTTTCCTGATTTGACACACAGCTGTTTAGTCCCAATCCTTTGAGCTCTTGTTACACTGAGCATATAGGAATGCTCTTACTTTCCCTATTAAACACAGCTATACTTTGTAATGTTGTTTTCTTATGATGCAGCTTCAACAACAGTTTAATGACTGATCACAGACATTACTGATTTTCTTTTAAAAACATTTCTTCTGCAAAGTGGATTTTTAAGCACAATCCTTCCAGTTCTAGTCTTAACATAATCCCAGTAATTTTACCCTAGTTGTTTTTTTTTTGTATAATGAAAGCCAATATTTTCCCTCCTGAAACACTGAAATCGTTTTCCCTGAACACAGGATCTCCCAATATGCTTGTGAAAGAAATATCACTCATGGCATCAGTTAGGGTTAAAAGAATTGTTGCCAATTCAAACATATTAATCACTGCAGTAATTATGCAAACAAAGCCTCTTAAGTATTTCCCTTTTTCAATTTAACTGGTAAAATTTTTTTTGGCCAGGCAGTAGATTTATTTTAATATTTCTCTTTAATTTTTAGAATTTGTATTTAATTTAGCTGCAAGTTGTTTAGATTCTGCTCCTTCCTTTCTTTCTTCCTTCACTCACTACTTCATTACTTCATTAATTAATGGTGAGCAGCACAGCGGCGCTGAACTAAAGCTCCCATCAGCTGCTGGTCACATGACCAGGATTATGTCTACAGTTGGGATATGATTCTTAGGAATGGGTTAGTCTATTTTGGTTTCTGATTTACAGATCATCTTTTCTCACATTTGTCACAAAGTGTTAACTTTGCTTTTAAATGGAAGTGCAACTTCATAGCCAGAGTTGCTGTTCTGTTTGGTTTCTTTGTATGTATGTCCGGCATGATGTTTAGCAAAAAGAATGCAACATCTGCATCCTCACCTTCTCAAATTCCTGACAATTCACTTATGTTTTTTTTTTTTGGATGAAATATATATGAATACCTTTTTATTAATACTATTATTATTATTATTATTATTATTATTATTATTATTATTATTATTATTATTGCTATTATTACTAACCACCTGCCAGTGTCCGTTTTCCTTTACAGCTCCCAGCAGAGCTACATAGTTCATTAGTGGAGACAAATGATTGGACCAGATTCAGTAACGTCTGAGATGTTCTTAATTGTTATCACTTATCGGTGTGCTTAACAATCTTGCCTTCCCCCGGCTCATTATTAAAGATGACTCTAACGAGAACGACAGGGATCAGGTGGGCGTAAAAGAAATAAATGGCAACTGGTCTCACAGGAAAGTTTCTTCGCCAGACACACCAGTAACACCACATAAATTGCGAAGACCTCTCCTATACGTATCATGCAGCGAAGGCTGTAGAACACTTAGTATGTTCGACGCGAGAGCTGAGCTAAAGGTGGAGTTATGGAGCCTCTCATTCAGACACAGGACACATTAAGATTCCAAACACAGCTTCACTGGGGTGAATACGACTGAAAGCACTGCATTCCTCCTCTAGCGCACAGCTGAGAGGCTCAAAGAAAACGAGCAGCAGCACGTTTTCCTGGGGTGGGGGGGTCTGGATATTTTAAAAATGTTAATTGAATATGAATATCCAAAGAGAATAACGTCCTTGTGATTAAAATACTCTTTCTCATGGGTGTGTCAAGGCGAAAAAGCATTAAAAATGAGGGGTTGAATTAAAATAAACTGTCATGTAGCATTGAATAGTGCAAAAGGAAAGAGATAACATTAGGGGATTATTATTAATAATTAGGATTATTAGACACACACACACACACACACACACACACACATACATATATATACATACATATATATATATATATATATATATATACTCAGCAAAAAAAGAAACGTCCTCTGACTTTCAACTGTTTTTACTTTCAGTAAAC
>JAOVVA010000054.1:17689705-17707669 GCA_028565275.1 Leiocassis micropogon
TTGGATTTTTACAACATTATTGTTGAAATACACAGTCCTGAAAAAGGGGCGTTTCTTTTTTTGCTGAGTATATATCTATGAGGGTGAGTCAAAAATTATCCGCACTCTGGTTTTAAAACATATGTTAGTTTCAATGTCTTATCAGCGCTTTCCGTTCAAGGCTACTGACTCCACAGTCACTGATGTGCAGGTGTGAGCGTGTTACATCAGTTCATTTTTAATTGCAGTGCGAGGAAAAATGGATGCCCCACTTCTGGTTTGCTTGGTAGATCAGCGTGCTCAAATTACTTTTTCCTTATTCAAAAGTTACTTAAAGAGTATCATTACTTGTGACGAGACAGGGATTCATCACTACTGAGTGACTGAGAGTAAACGTCAGAGTATGGAACAGAAACATCCTCAAATGCCGACCAGAAAAAAGTTCAAAAGTCAACCATTAGCTGGAAAATTGATGCCTTATCGTTTTCTTGGATTTTCAAGGGCCAGTATTGGAACTTTATCAGGAAAAAGATTCAACAATCAAGAGTGATCGTTACAGTGAGATGCTTATTAAAGAGCTAAAGCTTAAACCTCGGATTAAATGCAGAGGACTGCTATCCAAGGGTGATGTGACGATGCACGTCCGAACTCAAGGTCGACATTCTGCAAAAACTTTGTTTTGAGGTGTTAAAGCATCCTCACTATAGTCCTGATTGTGCTCCATCGGACATCCTCCTGTTCGGTCCCCTGAAAGCAGCTCTACGAGGACAAAGACGTTTTTGTGGCTCACAGCTCAGATTTTAAATTGTTTTAATGATGAAATACAAAAGCTTGTTGACAGATGGACAAAATATTTAAAGTATAAAATTGAAAAGTACGAAGATTATGTCGAAAAATGTATGTACAGTATATGTATTTTTCTAAAAGTTAATTAAAATAAATTTTACAGATAGAGATAACTTTTGACTCACCCCCTGTGTGTTTGTGTATGTGTATCTTAATTTCTGTCCCTCCCCATTATTTCTTTTTTACTTTTATTTAAAAATGTTTTCTGATTTCTGTTAATTGTTAAATGTTAAATAGAATCCATATTAGCTTCTATATAGTCTGTAAAACTGTTAATGTACTATCGCATAGAACAGTGTTTTCTCACTTTTTCACTTCACTCTTGGTTTTTTTACCCTCGTACATAAAATATGTAAAGTGTGAAGCAGATATGGTCGAGGTACAGTACAGAGGGAGAAACTAATAAAAATATACTACCAGTAGTTTTCACATTACCAATAGTTAGAATCTTAATGTACCTTTACTGGAACATTAGAATGCAATACAAACTGCACAAAAATATCCTGGTAGTAATGTTTATTGCTTTTTAGATCAGGTGGTGTGAGCAGTGTATACCGCCGATATCAATCGCATATATCAGTCCTTCGACAGGAAGAAACTGGTTCAGCCACCAAGTTGCTCTGGCTGCTGAAAATGTCAGTATAAAAAAGCAGTTTTTGTTTTTATATTGTTGCAGCTTCCTAGAGCTGGTGAGACAATTAGGTTGCGTTTATTTTCTACAGCACTAATTTGCTTTCAAAACTCGTACATGACTGGAGCGGAAGCCATTTAACAGAGGAAAGTTACAACGTCGGCACGTTGCACAGTATAGCATTTATCTGATAGATATCCATCAGCTTGGCAAAGCACGAAAAGAGCTCAGAGCAAACTCAAGGCTAATGGCATCGGTTGGGTTTCATTGACAAGACATGCCGAATTTTAATCATTATTAGCCATGACAAGAACCCAAATCTTTTAGACGACTGAGATTACCAGGGTGATATGCGCAGCAGCCCAGATTGAGGGTAAAAACGAAGCTATTTCAAAAGCACTCAAGTTTTTTGATTCTGTCTTAGATGTGCTTTAAACAAACATCTGTAATTGGATTTTGTCTGAGTGTGTCTGAAAATCCTCGCTTGTAATATGACAGATAAAAAATTGTCGCGCCATATGTTTCACATGCACCATATGTTACTTGTCTTGGTGTACCTGGTTAAAGTTGTCCAAAGCTTTGTGCAGGTTAGCATGCATGCCCAGCGGTGGCTCGTTGGTGATTTTGATGGAGTTCTCAAGAATACCCTGCGGAATTATGTGACCCTCGGGGGAAGACGAAGGCTCTGCGCTAATGAACACTCGGAAATCTTGGTGGCTGGCATCGGCGTGCTGCTCCAGCTTCTTCTCCAGAGTGCCCAGCCACTTGGCCACCAGGTGGATGTTCTGGGTGGATGAAAAAGAGAAATTAATATGCGATTAGACTACGAAGAGGACATGTTGTCATCTGGATCTCAAATGGTGGTATACAGTATGTCTGAATAGATGATTATGGCAACATGAAAGAAAAAAGCAAAATATCAAGACTATATAATGTTTGCTCTGGAAAACTTTGTTCTGGCATCCAGTTACTTTGTTTACAGTTCTATGACCTGGAGATTGTTTTCATTTTTGTGCTTGGAATAAAAATGAGCATGACTCATTTACACTCAAGTGTGAATTAAATATGGATTCACCAACAGTGACTCTGCAAAGAATTCTCTTGTTACAAGAAGGGCGATATATGTTGTGACCAAAAGACTTGGTCAGATTATTTTCCTAGAAAAACGTTAAATCGGAGTTGATTGGGATGATGGGATCCCACCAGACCACTTTAGAGCACAAAACAATTTCCAACTCATCAGCGCAAATTTTTCCGCATTGTTCCTAAAGGGCACAGAGTGACAGAGAGCAAGTGGAAATGAATTCTTCGTGAAAGAAAAGCGCCGACCCTCGATGTTCTCAGCACTCAGAGATGAGAGAAAGTTATCCGCGCTGTCGGAGAAGAGGTGTTTTGATTGCTGTTAACAACGCGTACTTGCTGTTATTGCACGTTATTGCGGCTTGCCAGCATGCAGAGTGTGTCCTTTTTTTCGCCTTCCCCTGGCTAAACACGTTGGCTTATCAAGCGCTCGCCCAGCAGGGAGACGCCACATCTGTGGTGTCTGCATTCATGGAAGAGGAGATGTGTCGGAGTTTGCAATCAGCGGCTTTGGAGCTGTATGAAGTGATTATACAATTACTGTGTCTGATTCATTAGCATAACCTGTTAACAACATAATTAAATAATCAGGAGGGGAAGAAAAAAAAAGTGCTGTCAGAACAGAACTTGAGCATCTAAGTAAAAATAACAGCTTCCACTAAGAGCACAATTCATGGTACACTATGCTGGTACAACACTGACGTATATACTGGCATCAAAATGGCACCAGAATGTGAGCGTGAGCTGTATGTGCTAAGCAGTGACACAGTCTGAGAATAAACCATAATGTGCGGCATTGCTTCTTTTCTCGGAAAAACTCATTAAAAGTTGAATGCTGCCATGGCAGCCTTTTCTCCAATAATGCTTTTTTTCTCCTGCCCTGAGGTATCTCACCTTGTTCCTTTCTGATGCTCTCCAATTCACAGCTCATTGTAGGCCTTTAAGAGGACATTTCGGAACATGAGGCGAGGGAGGGAGAGGGGGGTCCATCCAGTTTAGGCCACTTGATTCCCAAGACTGTGGATTTTCTCTTCCAATCTCTGCAATTGATTGCCTCTCCACAGCAAGTGCTTTTCTGCATTTTGGTCGACTGGGCTCTGTGTGCTGCAATATAATTAACCTTCACTGGAGGGGAACTTTCCATTGACCCGCTGAGCTTCCATGAACTTTTGAGGAACAAATGGGTGGTGAGGTGGGTGATTAGTGGAGGGAGAGGCATATAGTGGAAGCTTTCTTACGGGAGGGGGAAGAATTTACTCTAAACAAACCGATCTGCACTGCTATGCAAAAGTAATTAAACAACCACTTGTCTCCTCGCCTGGAGTTCCTGAGGTATGTGATATGCTGTAGAGAAGCTCAGGGATTTAAAGGAAGAACGCTCACATTCTGTCCACTGCTGCCATTTCCAGCTGCCAATAAGGGCCATTAGGATTCTGTACTGGTGCTTCTTTAGAAAGTTAAAAATGCAGTCCTGTTGCAAAGAGATATGGCAGTGTCATCCATCTGTGTGGGTAAGTTCTGTTTTTGTTGCCATCATTTCAGTATTTATCCAAACCCAGCAGATAATCCGTATTAAAAACACCATTTTCTTACTGTACTGATTCTTTGTCTGTCAATCCATACGCATTTGGCGAATATGTCATTTTTCAATAGCAGCTGGAACCGTTCCAAACTAATACCCATAATAAGCAGCTGGGCAGGAGAGCGGAGAGTGTTTTCACACTGACATTTGGATGGAGTAGAAGCAACCTAATAGACTCATTAGTGGAGTGCGCATCTCTCCCTGGGGTTGGGCCATCATGCTGGCTTAGAGAAAGGACACATTCCTCTCTCCCACTATTCTGGCAGACCAAACGAGTCATTAATCACTAGAGAGGAAGCCTGGGCGACTGGGTGAAACACACATTGCTGACCAAGACATTAGCATACTTACAACTCATAACTGAATTCCCATGGCGAGGCTGCTGCTGATCAGCTAAATGCAGGTTAACTGCTATTAAAAAGGGCATCAGGAAGCGAATGATCTTTGTAGTGAAGTCAGCAGCGTATTTCAAAGTGAGCTTAAACAGCAAACCGTTTGTCTTTACCTGTAATATTACCCAGTGGCCTTCTTGTGCAGCTAGATCCAAAGTCCTTTCAGCCACCACCTCCTGGCCCTGGCCGAGAGACACGTTGTGGAAATTTCTATTGTCGAACGTATAGCCCAGCTTTCGACCTGCAAGATACAATATTGTTTAGAAGCTACTTTACAAAGAACTACGTAATTCACACCTTTCATTTACACGTGACACATGTTTATACAGTATATAGACAGGCAGAATAATTGCAATTGTCAGAGGATCTCTCTTTAGGCAAGCATTCACTAATTGATTGTGGTGCACTTTGGCTATGATTCGATTAGTCACACTCACACACACAGCCATGCCTAATCGATCTCCACACTCCTCCAGGAGCCTTTAAGATGTACCCTTTCAAATCACACAATGCATGGACAGCCAGAGCTGGCCTCCTGATACAAGATGTCTATTTTATCTTTTTTTTTTTTTTTTAATGAAACACTTGTATTTTCCGTTTAGGAAACATCTTCCAAAACAACAGTCCATGAGCCACCATGGATTTGAACGGGAGGCCATTAAAAAGTTTCATCTTAAAACAGAAAAAAAAGAAGTCTAAGCAACTGTACCATGTTTCTCCACATCCTTTAGTGGATCGACTCCAGGAGAGAGGATGAAGAATATGGGCGTGGCAGCTCCTGATTCTTCAAAGGAGATGGCGAAATCAACCGATCGACTCATCACGTACTTACTGCCCAGCTTTTCCTCCACAAAATCTCTGTCCAGAGAAACGGACGTCTTTTACTCAACATGCAATTAAAATATAATATTATCTGTCTGTTCAAAATGGTGATACATGTCACTAAGACAATTTAGATTAAACGTGCATGGGTAAAAAAATTTGCTCATGCAACATCTTCAGGAGTACAATTTCCAAGCCATTTGTGTCCATTGTCAGTTGCATACAGCACAGTTAAACAAGAATTGTTAGTATAATATAATCCCTTCATAAGCCAAAGGACATGCTTGTGTATATACACTAATCTGGCATATTAATTAAACCAGTGACAGGTCACATGAATAACAGTAATTATCTCGTTACAGTGGCCCCTGTCAAGTTGAGATATATAAGTCAACAAACATTTTTTTTTTAAACCCAGTAAACACAGTTTTGAAGTAACTGAGTAACTTTGACAAGGGCCAAATTGCTATAAGGGTCAGGGGTAGCTCAATGGTTAAGGTATTGGACTACTGCTCTGAAGGTGCCAGGTTCAAAGACCAGCCCAACCACTGCACCTGTTGGGCCCTTGAACAAGGGCGTTAACCCTTAACTGCTCAGATACATAGTGAGATAAAATGTCAATTTGGATGAAGGATTCTGCCAAACGAAGTAAATGTAAATATCTAGCCAAATGAAACAGAGTGGGTGTTTCTGGTACTGTATGCAGTGGATAGTTCCTACCAAAAGTGGCAACATTAGTGAACTAAAGGCTGCGTAGCTACAGCTCAGGGTGCCCATGCTGACACGTGTCTACCGCCAAAGCACCTACAAAGGGCATATGGGCATCAAAACTGGATCGTGGCACATTGGAGGAAGGTGGCCTGATCTGATGAATCACATTTTCTTTTAAATCATGTGGACAGCTGGGTGCATTGGCATCACTTGGACAAGATATGGCATGAAGATCCACCACTGAAGGAAGGCAAGCCAGCAGAGATAAAGGTATGGCCTGGGCTATGATCTGTTAGAAACACTTGGATCCTGGCACTGTTACTTTGACACGTTCCTACCGAAACATTGTTTCAGACCAAGTACAATGCCACAGGCCTGCCACACTGCAAAAAAATATGTCAGGGATAGTTAGAGGAAAATGACAGATTTCAAGGTGTTGACTTTGTCTCTAAATTCTTCCGATGTCAGTCTTATTGAGCATCTGTGAAATGTGCCGGACAAACAAGTCTGATCTATCGAGTCTGCACCTCACAACTTACAGGATTAAAAGATCTTCTGCTAGCTTGGTGCCAGATTCCAAAGAACACTTTCAGAAGTCTTGTGGAGTCCATGCTTTGATTGGTCAACGTTTTGGCAGCACAAGTACAGTATAAGACAGCTAGAGTTTAGTGTTGTGGATGATTGGTGTATACACAGAATGCTTTTTTGTTTTTTTACTGTAAAAGGTTATATCTGCCTACTCGTCCATGCTTGCTTATGTAGTACATAATTATATTACAGCCTTAACCCAGCTAATCAGAATTTTTCATGAGTCATGCATGTGAAGAACTGGAATATAAAAAACAGAAACCTGACATGAGTTGACAATGGTTTTACAGCCTGTACAGTGATGACATGTTTATAATAAATCTGCTTACTAATTACCACCTTGTTATTTAATTAAGTTGACCGATTTTTATTTGATTACTGACCTGATGGCATACGTCATTCTGTCAGGTCGTAGTGCTCGCATCATGCACAGCCTCTGCAGCGAGGTCTTGTTCTTCCATTCTTGGGGAAATTTCTCTTTCTCTGGACACTCTGACTCCACAAACTTCTTCCAGCGCTTTGCTGAGCCCTCAATATCCCGGTCCAGGTTACGGAATTCATCCATTGTACAAAGTGCCTGAGAGAAAACATAAATCACTTGGCGAGAGGATTTAAAGTTTCATAGCAGTTATTTATTTACCTATAACTAGTCCTGAAGTGGTTTATTCCTTGTTTGCCACAATTATTTGCCTTTATTTGACTTATATTTAATTTAATTGCCTTTGCCTTCAATTATAGCACACAAAAAATATGTTTCTTCATGCTTCCAAAACCACACACAATTTGGGTCCTGGAATGTGCCCATGCCTTCATATACACAAAATGCATTTGTATAAATTTAAATGTGTAGATTAAATAATATAGGAATAAATGTTTTACTGCAACAGGTTTCAAAGTGCCCAAAAATATAAAAAACTAATTAAAAATATTTATGTAACAACCTCAGCAGCAACCTCATTTCCCCTCTTATCTGTTCCAACCACTCAGCATTCAGCATCACCAGTATATTAATCACAGGCCTGATCATCTGTCACCTGTTTCTCACTGGTTTATGCCTTAAGTAAGAGGTTTTTTTTTAATGCTTGAATGATTCATAGCTCACTCTATGGCTAAAAAACAAACAAAAGGTAAAGGGACTGGACTAACAATGAGAGTGAAAATCCCTTCAGAAAGTCTGGAGAGGACATAAAAAAAGTAATAAAAAAAATGTTTGTCTCGTTGGAAACAAAATATGAAGGGTATATAATATGAGAGCTGTATAATCTATTTATGACATGAAATGTCTTGTTGCCTCTTTATTTTATCCTAATATTGTGCCCATGACAGGTCAGAAAGTTGTCTGCAAAAAAAACTTTGCCAAAGCTTAACCTTGGCAATAAAAAAAAAACATAAAGCGTTTCGCTTTCATCACTGTAGGTAAGGACATATACATAAATTGCAATAGTGCATATTTACGTACATAAAAAATCTTGAGCGGTTATTTAATATCAATTTAGTTTCTAATAAAACATTTGTAGCCTGGGCTTTGTGCTTATTCACATAGTTCATTTAATCCACAAGGTATTAGCACAGGTTTTTTACCAGATGCCCTTTCTGGTTCAACCCACCCATTCCATCAGGCTTGGGTAGAGGACTGAGGATGCCCTGCATCTCTAGTGATTGATTATTGTATGTGTTAAAGGTCTAGCCCAAGCACCCAACATTGGCAAACCTGTGGTGGTGGGGCTTCGAAATCCCAAACCTCTGTTCAGCAACTGTAGCCTCAAGTGCTTGAACTAATATTGTCCCTTCTAATATAAAACATTTCATCTAAAATAACTCCTAAGGAAAAGAAACAAAGAGCAATGGTAAGCTACATCACTGGCATTAATCAGATTTATCAAGCATGTCCTTCTGTCTGAGTTATTATTATGCCCATTTGCTTTTTTTTTCATACATTGATAAATAGATTAACAGAGTATTGCATTACGGGGCACCTACAATTCAATTTAAATTTCACAGGTCTTAGTAAGAGATTAAAGCACATTATACACTACAATAACCCTGTAATACTTGGCATGCATTGTATATTGCATGCACGCAGGTGCCATAATTGCTGAATGAGCCATGTCGAACTGCTAAAGAGAAAAAAAAGGGCTGGCAACTAAAAAAAGTCCCAGGGAGGTTTGAGGTGGGTGTTTAGATGTTAATTTAATATAATGGCAAAGCAAATTGTCTTTATACTGTTTAAATTGCTGAGTAAACATTAGAGAGTTTCTTCAGAATGAAGAGTTCTAAAGTGCTGATGGTGCAAAAAGAAACATTTCGTATTGTGAAAGACTTTCTTTCTTATTCACATTGAACCCCAGAATTCTGAGCAACATTCATGAAAAATGAGGAAAAACAACTATTGTAGAGATACATTACACACAATAATACAGTTTCCCACCAACGCCACAGCAGAAACACAGTACTGTGCAAAAGGTCTTGACTGAGCCACACCTTAAATGTTCATATTAAATTAAATTACATTAAAATAAATGATGTTATTTAATTTAGGAAAAAAACAAGAAAGTCTGTCTCTTTGAAAGCACACTAAGAAACGAGGGGTGGCTTGAGACTTCTCCACAGCACTATATACTGTATAACTGTACTTTCCAAAATAATTGGTTCAATGATCAAAAACAAATTGCTATTCTTGATTTTTTTTTCTTCATTTCTCTCCATCCCCATGTTATACAAACCAAATCCACACACAGGTTGCACACGCAAAATCCAGTTGTCATCATCCATTACCTTGTGAACAAAAAGTATTTCATACCAGAAAATGCTCATTGAAATCATACGCAGTGAACCTTTAAAGCACAATTATGTCCATAACAAAAAGTTTTATGTTGGAAACAGTAATGTTGAGTGTGGCTAAGAACAAAGCAATGATCACAGTTTTAAACTGCACAGTTAACTGTTTCATGTTTTAAAATGAATTCTGTTTTCATAAAAACAAGCTATTTGGAAGTGACATGAAAATGCTGTGACTTAAACTGTGCAAAGCAAAGCCAGTCCAGACCTCCAAAATTCCGCCAAGGGGTCCTCCTGCCTGATCTGTGAGCCATGCAAACCAAAAGTCAGTCATCAGCACACATCCATTGTTTTCCACCTAGCATTGGCCCAGAATTATAACTAAACCATGACTGAGAGACAAGATAATCAGTGTCTTGTGTTTATGCTCGTGGAGCATTGACTTTGGAGCAATGGAGAAACGTCATGTTGAGTCATGATTTACCCTATTCCAGAGTGATGGGCATGTCAGGGTAAGTCTCTGGAGACAGTGTTATGACCTGAGGTTTCTATATATAAACACACACATATCCTGTGTGACCTCTCGAGACTATTGTGTCTGAAAATCCCAGGAGATCAGCAGTTTATGAAATACTCAAACCGGCCCATCTGGCACCAACAACCATGCCACGGTCAGAGTCACAGGGATCGCACTTTTTCATTCATTCTGATGTTTGATGTGAACATTAACTGAAACTCTTGACCTGTATCTGCATGCTTTTTTTGTGTGTGTGTCGCTGAGGCCACATGATTGGCTGATTGTCTGAACTGTATGAATGTGCAGGTGGGAACAGCAAACACACAAAGTATGTTATTTATTTATGTAATTATTTATTTATTTAAATTAGAAAAACAAAAAGGGTATAAAAAAAAAACATTTAACCAAAAGGCTTTTCATATATTATATAGTATTTTATGCGAGCAAAGTTGAAGTAGTGATATTGACCATTCCTGGATCTTGTTAATTATAATGTTCTTGTTTATAATGATAATTATAATGTGTAGCTTCATTTGTATTTAATTTCAAGCTATACAAATACAAAATTTTCCTTGAATTGTGTTTTTTTACTGGTCAGGTGCATTAAATGATGTAGACTAAATTAAAAAAAATGGGATTAAATGGACAAAAATGATTTAATGGGACAGGCCGCAATGCATTATTATAAACTATTTAAACTATTATTATTAAAACTAGGTGGTTTATATAAAAACCTCAGCAGCAACCTCATTTCCCCTCTCGTCTGTTCCAACCGCTCAACACCTGTTTCTCACTGGCTCACACCTTAGGTTAGATTTTTATTTATTTTTTTACGCTTGTGTGATTCATAGATCACTGTGTGGCTTAACAAACAAAAAAAACATTCCTCTGAAACTGGTCAGGTACAGGGACTGGACAGAAAATGAGAGGCAAAAATGCCCTTTAAGAAGCCTGGAGAACTGTCTCTTAAGACTACATTAAAAATACAAGAAAGTTTGTATCTTTGGAATAAATATTTGCACAGTACTGTATATAATCCACAAAGCATAATGACTCCATCAGGCATTATGGCAGATATGTACTGTATTACAGCTGCAGGACTAGACACTTAAGCAAACGAAAACAGTCACTTTAGAACAACTTCTAAAATGATGTGTCTTTATATTAAGTCTTTAACTTCAACATTAACATGCTTTGAAAGCACCAGGGATGTACTTGCCATTACAATTCAGCTTAGCGCTTATCAGATCTGACAAGTAGGTAAACTTTTGCTCAACATTGCCCTTGGAGATGTTCAGCACTAATGTTTTTCTCTGTGTGTTGTGCATCTGTGACTCCAAAAAAAAAAATGAAAAGGAAAACGTCCAGCAGCTGGGTTGAGTCATACAATATGGATGGATGGATGAATGGATGGATGGTTGGTTGGATAGATATTTTGTCAAGTTCCTGTGCATACTTGGGTGGGTGATGTAACTGTGATGCAAGTCATCATCTAAGGCGCATAAGTACACATTTTACAGATTGCTTGTTAAACAAATCAGAAGTAAATGCAAGGAGTGTCTAGTGCACACATCTGGTTTTACCTTGATTCCTCCCCATGAATGATGAGACAGGAAGTCGACGGGGGATGTTACACCAGGCTGGACGGGATACCTCAGCAGAAAATCCAGCTCATTAGTGTTGACTTCCTTATTCATCACCAGAATCTGCAAAGACAAGACGAAGAGAGAGAGAGAGAGAGAGAGAAAGAGAAACCGAGAGAGACCGAGAGAGAGAAAATTTGAGGCAAAAGATGCTTATGAAGACAGTGACAGATCTAATGAGGGAAATACCCTACCTGAAATGCGAGCTGAGCCGTGTATGTGAGTTTGTCACACTCGAAAAGGCCGCGGGTGGTGTACTGAAACACGGAGAACGTGATGCTGTCGATCAGGTTTAAAACCCTCTGCTTCAACACCGCATCTGGTGCTGCCTTCGTTACAGCTTTCTGGAAAACCACACTGAAGGCCTGACAGTAAACACCCACACACACACACACACACACACACAAGCAAGGAGACAAAAATCTAGATCATAAAACAGCTCCAAATATTTGCACTGCTGAGCAATTAATCACCGAGCCGTTTTACCTCTGCGTTAAATGAGATGTTTTAAAAGGCAGCTTTTTATAGAAGTTTGTACACGTTTATGCTCTTGCTCATTTCCCTGCATAAATTTGTATGAAAGAACAAAGCAATTATTTTGTGATAGCTGAAGATTGCATTTTGTCACAGCATGGTGACTGTCTCAAAATATGAGAACGCCACCGAAACAAAGACGACGAGCGGCTTAATTAAGTGTTTTTAATCTATCTTCCACTAATGCTCGTGAAACTCCTCTTCTGAAAGCTGACACCTTGTCAGAATCAAACTTTCCATTTCATTACAGAGAGCCTGTGATTGTTTTGCAGATGCTGACAGTGCAGTGTATTAAATGCCCTATTTTAGAAGTTGAAAGAGTGAGAGCGAGAATGAGAGAGAGAAAGAAAGAGAGAGAGAGAGAGAGAGAGAGAGAGAGAGAGCACATTCGAGAGGAGGCAAAGGGCAAGACGAAGGAAGCACAGTGACAGTGACTTGTGCTTGAAGTTCAGGGTCAGTATACTGAGGGATACCTTTAGAGCAAACTGGTACATGGGATGGATTTTATTGAGGTCATTCATGATGAAGTAGAGGAGTGAGGCACGGGCAGCTGCCGGACGGTAGTGCTCTCTCGCCTCGTTGATTTTCAGTTCCGTCACCTTCGCCTCTTTCACCTGAAATCACACACACACACACTTGTCTTATTCTCCTCATGCGCACCTTCCATTGGCAATGTTTAATCCAATAATCCACATTTAGAACTAATCCTTTAATAAAACACTCTACTATAATGTTATTCACAAGATCCTCCACAATATGATTAGATTTATACAGACTGAACCGGACAACCTTTTCTTCTATATCAGCAGCCGTGCGCTTGGTTATCTCTAAGTTCTCAACAAGTTCTGTGTCTCCCAGGAAGTTTCCTGAAGCCGAAGACAGGCGTGAGAGGAGGTTGTCTTCCAGGGTTTTCAAAGTGATCTTGAAGCCGTTCTGCTGCTTCGTAAGGTTCGACTGAAAACAACAACAACAAAAAAGGGCAGCGATTAAACCACTGAACTGTGAAAAAAGTAAGTGAGGCCAAGAGCCGCAGGTTAGACCAACTGAGTGGTCAGACACCTTAAAGATGACAGTAATCAATACATACTGCATCTGCAAACAGCAGATATATATATTAAAAAAAAAAAGGGTTTGAGTGGATTAACGTTGCTTCCCTGTGGGCACCACATGCAATGAGGACTTTGTAAACTTTTCTGCGACAGGACATTTTTCTTTATCGTCAAGTAGATATCTTTTTACAAATGTGCAAACACACACAGATGCCTATATTACAAGAGGGTAAAATCAGAAGGGTTTTACTTTTAATTAAATATGTAACACTGGAAAACTCGTAAGTTTTAAACTCGTAAAGTAAACGTACCAACACTATCAGCATGGTGTGAAAATTCTGGCTTTAACTTCATCTGCAGCACTGGATTGCATAATTGATCTTTGGTCTTTGTTTGCACCTGCTGACTTGATTCCGTCTCCCCAAAAAACAAACTAACAAGAAGATTTATTTAAATCACCACAACCCTGACTAGAAACACCCTAACGCACTGTGAATTAAAATGCTAAAAGTAGTGCATCTTTTTTTTGGTCTTGTTAGCTTTATATGTGGCTGCTTAAGTAAAAACCTCCTTCTTGCATAACTTTTTTTATTTGCTTCTTAAAGTAGCACAGTCCTGATGCATATTTATACTCTCAAGCGGATGCTTTGTGATAAGTGCTCTTCTTGTTCGTATCTGTGCATAAAAAAGTCTTTTGCATGAAGACATATTCATTTAAATCTCTAGCATATATATGAATTTAAATAGAAAAGAAAAAGTCAAGCAGTCTTTGCTGTAATGGGTTGGCACTGGATTCAAGGTGTACCCAGCTCCATGCTCCAAGACTCCAGGCCCCCATGATGCCACACATTACAGAATATATAAGCTTTCTATTGGAAATCACTTACATTTACACATCAATGACCTTGACCTTACAAAATCAGCAACCTTTAACTAAAAAGGTGAAAGAAGCACTTATCTTCCTTAATGAGTCAGTAAGGACTCTTGTAAATTATATTCAATTTCCCCAGACATGGGAAAAATAAACAATTAACCAGTCAGCATGTTTAATTAAAAGTAAAATTAAAGTGAGCCAATGCATTCATAATTTCAGGCAAATAATAAGGTAGTTGGATAAGTTCATTTAAAAAAAAAAGGATCTTTGTTTCTTTCTTCGCTAAAGTAGGAACCAGATGCCTATGCACACTCAGCTGACATTTACACAGCTCACAATCCTTTCCTCATGATCAGCATGAATGCAGGTTAAGGTCCATTGAGTGATACATGTATGTACTGTATATATACACAGAGATTCTCATTATGGATGTGCAGCAGACAAATCATGGCAAAACAGACCAACATCTCTAAGGAATGTTTCCAAGCACATTGTTGAATATGTGCTAGGCAAAAGGAGGTTTAATCCAATACTAGCAAGGTGTACCTAATAATATGTTGGCAGCACATGCTTGGGGTGCTGTGGCTTGCAGAAATTTTTGTCCAGTTCATCCAATGGATGCTGGATTGGATTGGGGTCTGGGGAGTTATGCGGTGCATTGAGCATTCTGGTGTCTTCCAATCAAGGACAGCACTGACATTTTTGGGCAATTTGCTCTGCATTGTTTTTCCTGGGTGACCTGTCACTAGTTTATATTTATAAAATATCACTCACTCATCGTCTATACCGCTTCATCCTGTATACAGGGTCACGAGGCGGGGTACAGCCTAAATGGGGTGCCAATCCATTGCAGGGCACACACACTCATTCACACAGTACGGCCAATTTGGGAACCTTAATTAGCCTAATATGCATGTCTTTGGACTGAGGGAGAAACCGGAGCACCCTGGAGATAGCCACATGGCCACAGTACTAACCACTAAGCCACTGAAGTGTCTATAGGCGGTACAGAAAAAAAAGATTTGAGTCCATTTTAAGTGTGAAAACTTCCTGTTTAATAGTGAGACTAATCAGAAAAAAGCTTCATTTTGCTAGGGAGCATACTGTATAGAAAAATGAAAAAATGTCATGTGGTCTGATGAGTCCAGACTGACTCTATTTCAGAGCAATGGGTGTGTCAGTGTAAGAAGGGAAGTGATGCACCTATTATGCATAGTGGCCACTGTACAAGGCAGTGATGGCAGTGTTAGGATTTTTGGGTTAATATACACTTTATTGCCAAAAGTATTCGCTTGCCTGCCTTCACAAGCACATGAACTTGAGTAACATCCAATTCTTAATCCATAGGGTTTAATATGATATTGGCCCGCCCTTTGCAGCTATAACAGCTTCACATCTTCTGGGAAGGCTTTCCATAATGTTTAGTTGGACAGACACTGATATTGGATGAGAAGGCCTGGCTCGCAGTCTCCTCTCTAATACAGGTCCATAAAGACATGGATGAGCGAGTTTGGTGTGGAAGAACTGGCTTGCACAGAGTCCTGACCTCAACCTGATAGAACCTTTGGGATGAATTAGAGCAGAGACTGCGAGCCAGAGCTTCTCGTCCAACATCAGCTCACAAATGCGCTTTTTTCCCCTTGAATGTCTTTAAATGAAGAAAATCTAAAGAATCTTTTAGATTGTTTCAATGAAACAAAACTCAACCTATGATAAAAGCTTTGTGAGATGGAGCTTTTTACAAAAAGCCCAGGAAAATAAAGCATGACAGGCAATCAGTTCACTCTGCTCTCTCCCATGTATTTGGAAACATGAAGTAATGATGTGAATTTTTACAACATGGAGAATTTATTGAGCTAATAATATAGTTTCTCTGCAGTATCCTTGTTCATTTTTGATGAACTGATCTTCATTAAATTTCATAGCAGCTTTCACTTAAGGGATATGCCGTTGGAGCAAATCACAGTTCTTTGTTTTTTTTTTTAGTTACTTTCAAAAAGTACTAATTTGTTTACAGTTGACGACCTTCCGGTTCGGATTAAGTACACACTTTGGGGAAATAACATATGTAGGAAAGAAAGAAAGAAAAAAAGAAAGAAAGAAAGAAAGAAAGGCATAAAGAGTTACAGAAGCTTCTCCCTGTCTCAATGATCTTGCGAGTATTACAACTTTTAATTCTGAAAAACCCTCAAGTTAACGCTGAAGTCTTGCATACGAATCAGCGTACAGTCTGAGGGAATGAGAGGAGAGGGGAAGTCTAGACAGCATCAGCTCTGATAGTGTGGCAGTAAAAGAGGTGTAATCTCGAGAGCAGGCCTCATTTCTGGCTGCGGTTTTGAGTTTGTACGATTGCTTTGATTTACGTGACGCTTTTAGACGAGTCAAACAGCATGGGCATTCTGAAGTGTACATCAAACACAACCGCCCACTCAGAAACCTCAGCTGAATTAAGATCATGAAACATGTTGGAAAAACTGAAGGTCGTGCAAAAACTGAATGTGTTTATTATTACAAAATGGTGATTGAAAAGCTGCTGGCTATTATTGTAACATGACCAATTATCTCTGATTTTACCCCAACTACAAAACACAAATGATGAAGCCAATTAGGTTAAAAAAAAACTAAAAAAAAACCTTCTAAAAATGTTCACGTCCAATTAGCTGCCATGTGCTTAATTCCTCCACACAAAGCAGTAAGAGGATAAGCTCATATCAAAGAGCCATCTTTCTGCTTTTAATGAAAGCCACAGTGATTATCTTCAGGGGAGACTTTGGTGCGCAACAGTACTGTATATTATCCCATCAGTGTAATAGTGAGAATATTGAAAATAATTAAGTAAGGCAGCTCTCACCTTGAGCTCTTCTAGGTCAGGTCTCTCCATACTGACAACAGCAGCTAGGAGCTGGTCTTCCAAGCCGTCCCGTGTCACTGTGAAGTTGACCAGCGTACACTGGGCCTGCAACTCCGGCTGGTAGTGCGGGTTAGCCAGCTTAGTGTGGAGGATGAGCCGGAAACTAGGGTTGTACTCGCACTCCTTGTCACCGATTTTTATGTAGCTGGGGGAGAGGGTATAAAAAAATGTTCACTGTTTTATTCACAAAGCTTTTCAGGTAGTCCTTCATAGGAAAGAGTTACACAGTGCTTATAACGGTTCAATGTACAGTACCGGTCAAAAGTTTGAACACACCTTTTAAACCGTCACCATGATCTCATCGTCTATACTGCTTTATCCTGTATACAGGGTCGCGGGGGGCCTATAGCCTTACCCAGGAGACTTAGGGTATGAGGTGGGGTACACCCTGGACAGGTGGCCAATCCATTGCAGGGGACGCTTACACACTCAGTCATACACCAGGGACATTTCTGGGAATGCCAATTAGCCTAATCTGCATGTCTTTGGACTGAAATCCACGAAGCACAGGCAGAACATGCAAACTCCATGCACACAGATCTGAGGCGGGAATCGGACCAGGAACCTTAAGGTGCAAGGCGACAATGCTAACCACTAAGCCACTAAGTACACTACCTTCTAAATCAATGTTTATTTTTAGTAATTTATTTTCTACATTCTAGAACAATATTGGAGTCTTCAAAACTATATACAGTGGAGCCTAGGTTTGCGGGTGTTCCGAAAGACAAGCAAAGATTTTTAAAAAATTTTGACTTGGAAACAAACAAGTCTTGGTTAACGAGTACCGAGTATCATGTATCACGCATGCACTTCTTGTTTTGACGCCGAGCATCACATGATCACAACTGAGCCAACGTTTTTTTTTCTCTCTTGCACTGCGGAATTGTGGGAAATCGTCTCCCCTGCTGGGTCTAAGTGCGCATCTCTCACTGGTATAATCAACATCCGTGCACTCGTGTACTGTTTACTATAACACTGTGACCACGTGTGTGTGTGTGTAAAACATATTTTATTTTGTGTCTGTATG
>JAOVVA010000054.1:17707769-17723609 GCA_028565275.1 Leiocassis micropogon
TGATTCCGTTAGTGTGTCGCTCAATCGAATGTCATTAGAGAGATTTCTTGTTTATTTTTCCGATAAAACAGTGTTTCTGTTGTATGCGCGCGTGTGTGTGAAAAGAGTGGAGGAAGGGTAACGAGAGCTTCACACACAGACACACACACACACACACACACACACACACACAGCACCTGCGCGCACAAACGGAATCTCTTATCTGTCGGGATTTATTTTTACTTTTTTTTAAAGGTACAGTGCAGATTAATTTGTTTTATTTTTACATTATATTTTGTGTTAATTATTTTTATGTATTTATTTTTTGGGGTTGTGGAACGAATAATTTGAGTTTCCATTATTTATTATGGGACAATTCGATTTGATTAACGAGTGTTTTGAAATACAAAAGTACGCTTCCGGAATGAATTATGCTCGTAATCCAAGGTTCCACTGTATAAAAAAAACTTTTATTCCCAAAATAATTAAATCACTCATAACAACATGATTGTCAGCTGTTCAGGAATAGCTCTAGCAAGAACAGTATTTTTAAAGTGCATTTGCAAAACCCATCAAGCACCATGATGAATCTGGCTCTCAGGAAAGAAAGCAAGACCAACACTTGTGTTTGCTGCAGAGGACTTTTCACTTAGAGTTACCAGCCTCAAAAATCACCAATTAATCACCTCAGTTTGAAGCCGTTATGAGGACTTTACAGAGCATAAGTAGCAGACACATCTCAATTATTGCTTATTTTGGACGTCTTCAGCATTGTGTTAGAATGTAGAAAAAAATAAAAAACAGGAAAGACCACTGAATTATGTGTGTCCAAACGTTTGACTGGTACTGTAGGTATACAGTCATTTCTAAATGTACTTTCTCAATGTTATCCAGGGTAAAATAATATACAGGACTGATGTCTTATAATAAATATTCTGTACATGTAAAATGCACAGGGAATTTACTAGCAGAGATTTTGCTCCTATATTCAATCTTATAAATGGCTGTTTAAGAGGTGGTTTTTATCTTGAATTGATTCTACTTAAGTTTTCACAACACATACCGTCCTTTCTTTATCGTTTCTCGACCAAGAAGGGGCCCAAGCACTGGATCAACAGTCTCCTCCAGATTTTCAATGAGGACAACCTCACCTGCAGATAAGGCTCTCTCAATCGAGTCTAAATATCTACAAATAGAGAACACATAGCAAAAGCAAAAGCAAATCACATCATTAAAAATGAAGAAAACATACTTCCTTTAAAAGAACAAACAAGTAATTGCATACCCTCTCTGTCCAATCCTAATGACCTGAAGATTATCTCCGTATTTGTTCTTAATCCATTTTATGCCCTGGAGTTGAGGATCCACCATGAGTGGCCAGCGCTCACAGCTGGTTAAGATGGTGGCGTTCTCGGTAGACATCCGATCAGCTGGAAGCCCTTCGTTCTGCCAGGCCGCGAGATCTGCATCATCCATCAGCATCGTGAGAGGATCCAGATCTGGTGTGACTGGGATAGGCACCTGAAGGAGAAAAAGAAAAGATACATGAGTCACTGCACCGGGTTTCATTTCTAAGAGTAAACAATGTTATAAAACTAAATCGAATGAACAAACAGTGAGATGTTGTTATAAAGCTAGAGAGATTACAGGAAAGCTGATGTCGTCTAACATTGTATAAGGGCAGAGTAAACAGTTGAAAGTTTAATAGGCATGGAAATAAACCCACTGTAAGCTGGCTAAGATAAGGCCTCCAGGTATTATCCATTAGTTCATGGCGGTAGCGCTTGGTGAAGTAGCCGAGATAAGAAACAAAAGCAGTGATGAGAAGAACATCCCCACAGAGTGTCCTCTCCTGATCTTTGAAGGTAGCCACCGCCTCGGCCCAGCGCACATTCTCAGACGCCAAACCTCCAACCTGAGGAAAAGGAATGATTCACTAATATGAATATGAATCATGTAGTTAAGACCAACTGATAACAGTTCCCACAGATTGTTTTGGAAAGAACGCTTTAACTACTTCCATGATTGGCTCACATTAGGAAAGAGTAATGATCACAGATTTTGCCCATGGTGCTTTGATTGGCAGATCTGTCCGCCCGTCTGCTGTGTTTATTGTGTAATTAAGACCTCAGCTGCCAAAAATTACCTGAATGGATTTTTTTCACATCATCATCATCTTCACAGGAATCCACTGGTTTCCAGAGGAGAGCAACGCAATACAGCCAAAAACCGTATACTTGTGTGTGTTTGTGTGTATAGGTACGCATGTATATGTATGGGGAAGAAGGGGGTGTTCTCACCAGGCGGTTGGCAAGAGAGATTGTGCGTGCTGTGGTCTCGGCCTCTTGTTGGCACTTCAGCTTTTCTGCTGTGGCTTTCTCAAATTTTGCCGTCAGCTTTGCCAAGTTCTCATTAAGGAGCTGTCAGGGGGAGAGGAGGAATAGAGGTTGTTAAAAGAGAGAGACAAAAAACAGAAATGAACACTTCTAAACGCTATCCACATAAGACTATAAACAAGGTTTGTTTATACTCTTTGTAGCCTTGGAAAGTTAACGAAGAGTTAGCTGCTTCAACAATGAATCCTCACTGCGGTGATAATATCCAGAGGGACAAACACAATTAGCAGCTGAAAACGCAGCTTTATCACTTAGAAATATAAAACTGAAAACGTTCTCTAGGAGTGTTTTCAATGAAGCCTGTACCATTTCTGCAAAGAGATACTAAGCGCACATAACAATTCTTCTGAACATTTTCATGTTGTTGGAAAGAGAAACGGAGACAAAAAAGCCTCAGGTGCAGCTGACTTACATTGATTTTTGCTTTAATGACAGAGAGTTTCTCCTGAGCAGAAGCTAGCTCTGCATTAGCCTTGTTCAGAGCTTGTCTCTTGGGCTCCACTTCACAGTAAACCTCATAAAACTTTACAATGTTAATGACCCAAGAGCAGAGGCCTGCTGCAGCATAAGACTTTGCTGCCACCAGCTCCGGTTTGAACTCTGGGTCCTGCAGGTAGGGCTGGATGGCTTTCAGGCAGTTCTCATGGATGTTCTCCTTGTTGAAGTTGATTAGTGAGTCCAGGAAGGCATCGACTTTAGCCATCATGACTTTTGCTGCTTTCCAACTTCTGTCTTTCGAAACTTTGCCCGCAGGAGCCATTAGGACCATGACGGCAGCAGTCACGTTGGTGACGGCAGCCACAGGAGAGCCGAAGGACTTCAACTCTGTTAGATTGTTCTAAAAGTCAGTAAATACAACATTATACAACAATTAGTTCTGACCGAGTAATTTTTTTGGAAGAGAGCAATTCCACTCGTGGTGATAATAGAGCATAACATCATTTGCATCACAGGTTTTCTAACAATTGGTAATTACACTAAATCTCGTTTGAAAGCAAGTCTGTATGGTCCGAAAGAGGGGAGACCATCTACCTGACAAAACCCACATTCAAAACCAGACATTCCACTTCAAATTCAAAACACATCGGAAAATGTTATGCCATCTTAAACAATATTTTGTTTAACACGAGTTAAAAACCTAACTGGCTTCTAACACAAATCCCTCTCTAACCCCTGATGAATGGCACTATTTAGTGTGCGGAACAAGCGATTCTAGCTTACACACTATATAGAGCCCTAGCTTTCCATTTTATGCTATTGGGGATTTAACCCTGAAACCCTGGATGTCAGCTGATATTGTAAATCGGAATAAGTGTAAATCTCATCGCAGCTGTGCTGTACAACAGTACAACAGTATTTCCTCGCGTGTGGCAATGCTTAATTGCAAACTGTATGCTAATCAAATGTCACCTCATACCAAACAGTATTATTATTTTTTTTTTAATCACTCTCACTTTGGTGAGAAGGGCTATCTGTAGATCAGTTTCAGTTATAAAAATCGTATCACCAGATGTAGCTCGGATAATAATAATGCCTCATATAAAGCTCAATAATGCCTCATATGGCTGGTTTGCTAACCTGATGCTGCTTTTTCACCATCTTCTCCCTCAGTTACTTTTGTGCACAATGTGCAAATTTTACTGTTATTTGACACATGATTTGTTTAATCTCACACTATGTGATAATCAGATTATATTTAATTACATTTAAAAGTTATATTTTTTGCTATCCTCGAAGATTAAATGATATAAACAGGTTTCACAGATTCTAAGCCACTGATAAGAGTCAGCCACTGACTGAGCATTTTTCTCTGAAGCTGCAAAAAGCAACAGTGAGGAAAAATGACATTGCGTTGGTGTTTTGCCAATTAGCAAATGAACTACATGAGAGAGAGAGAGAGAGAGAGAGAGAGAGAGAGAGAAAATACTCTAAAACTGAAAAGACACTTTTTTAAAACATTTCTAAGTAGGTGTATTTTAGATTTTTAAGCTGTTCAGAGAAATCCTGTCAGCATTAGCTTACATTAGCAGACTAGCAAGAATTTGATGATTATTACCATTTAACAATTATTAAAACCCCTTTCTAGAAATTCTTAAAAGTTATTTTAGAAATGACTCAAGCTTTTTTTATCCATGTGTGACTAGCCTTGCAAAAGTGTTCATACCCTGTGAACTTTTCCAAATTTTGACACATTATTGGGATTTTATGTCTTGCCACTCTTCCATAAAGGCCAGGTGTGTGGAGTGCACAACTAATAGTTGTCCTGTGGACAGATTCCCCCACCTCAGCTGTGGATCTCTGCAGCTCCTCCAGTTCCCATGGGCCTCTTGGCTGCTTCTCTGATTAATGCTCTCCTTGCCCGGCCTGTCAGTTTAGGTGGACGGCCACGTCTTGGTAGCTTTGCAGTTCTGCCGTACTCTATCCATTTCCGGATGATGGATTGAATAGTGCTCTGTGAGACGTTCAAGTCTCACAGAGACTTTTTATATTATATATTTTTTTATAACCTAACCCTTTAAACTTTAGCTTTAAACTTCTCCACAGCTTTATCCCTGACCTATCTGGTGTGTTCCTTGGACTTCAATGATGCTGTTTGTTTACTAGTGTTCTCTAACAAACCTCTGAGGGCTTCACAGAACAGCTGTATTAATAATAAGATTACTGTAAACTACACACTGAACACTATTTACTAAGGTGACTTCTTTAGTTAGGGGTATCAGAGTAAATGGAGCTGAATATAAATGTATGTCTACATACATTTGTAAAAAATAATAATAATAATAATAATTAAAAAAAAATAATAATAATATATAAAAAAAATAATAATAATTTTCCTTCCACTTCACAATTATGGTGTTGGTCTATCACAATAAAATACATTTACATTTGTGGTTGTAACATGAGAACATGTGGAAAAGTTCAAGGAGTATGAATACTTTTTCAAGGCACTCTATATTAACTTTTGAAAAAATACACAAGCATGAGGAAATTATCTCCAGTACTTAAGTATTATCTCCAGTAGTTCCCATAAGGAACTTCATGGTCATAATTAAAGACATAAGTATGCTCATAAAGTCACAATCAGATCAGCTCTTATTTTCATATGGACTCAATTGGACATGAGCATTCGCATATATTAACCAAAGGACATTTCTGTGGTCGGAAATCTGCAAACTATCGCTACTGACTTTTGTACAACTGAATACTGCCGCTCATGCTAAAGAAAATTACATAGTAACACAAGCACCGCTCGTCATGTGGCCCATTATTTCTGTACAATTTGTTTTCTCACCTTGTGGCCAGAGTTGGTATTGTAGTAAAGCTAGTATAAAGGTCTGATGGAATAAATAAGAAAGAGAAGAAGCAGCTAACAGAACACATGTATTTGAAGACAGACCAAGCCATCAAGCTCTATCAAGCCTATCATTTCTACTTTTAGGCTGTGACTATTTGTACTTATTTAACATTTGGTTTGTACATAAATAAAACAAGCATGGGAACAAGCACAAGCAAACTTCCTGCACATACATACGTATGAGGCAGGAATAAAACCAAAAATTACAGTAATTCACTTAGGGATGCCTTATAACAAACAAAAAATATTTTTTAGCCGAAACCAATATAACATTAATAGGGTTAAAGTAATAGTTTGGATTTTTTTCCCAATCTGTTTCAAGAAGCACAAATTTAACTCTTATAATTCCAAAGAAATACCCGTATTAAATTAATACCCGAGTAAAATTTGTACTGAATACCCTGTAATTTTGAAGGATTGCAACTAGCTCAGTGGGACTGCAAACTAGCAAGAATTTGATGGTTTTTACCAATTAACATAAAATACAACATAAAAAAATTGTTGTGGTAAAAGAGGAATACAACCCTTAGGTACATCCTGTTATACATAGGAAAATAATTAACCTGACAGCACTGCTTTTCATTTTCTGACATTAGGACAATCCAATAATAGCATGTCCCGTATAGGAGTAACACAGAGAGCCAATTTGTAAGAAGATATTCTATGTTGTGTGTCTGACCTTGTTGAGTGTGTTGAGGGCTTCCTGGGCTGCTATGAGAGCAGGCTCAGCCTTGGCCAAATCCGTCTCGCAGTCCCTCTGCTTTCTTCCCACAACTTCAGCGATGCTGGCCACTTTCTGCTCCTCTTCATCAGCCACAACCTTTTCCCGACTCACCTTCTCCGTCTCCACGCCCACTACCTGAATAAGCTTGTCTGCATCCTCATTCTTCTGCTTCAGCTCAACCTCCTGAGCAGCCAGCTTGGCCTTCAGGTCATCCACCTACCAAAGGATGCATGTCAAAAAAACACACACACACAAAAAGCTTTAGAAAGGTAGTGTCTATTGTATAGAGTGTGTATCTTACTGTAGCTCTTAGTTCCTAGAACAGTTAGAAAAGAGCTGCTGAGGTTTCTTTCAAGGTTTCATTACTGCACACCAGTGATCTGTGGTCCTGCACGCTGACTCTCCCTAGGACGTGATACTAATAGTAATTGACCAAACCTGCTCTATTATGATTCTTATCCAGTTGTTAATCTTCAATATGAATCTTCAATAATCTTCAACGGGGCATGGGGATGATTCAAAATGCTTAAGGGAGATAAAACTTGCACATCCAGCACATTCAGATCTTTCCTGCATAGACATTTGTAATTTTCAGGCACTTTTCTTTTCCTTGCTGCTTTCGTTATTCATCCTGTCATGCCTTATGCACTTCAATTAGACCTCTTTTTTTTTTATGATTTATTTTTCCTGCACTTGATTAATTTCCTGGTTTGAAATGAACTCGTTTCCAGCTCTGCGTTCAGGGAACGATTGTCAGGTCAAGGTTCTTGTACTGTAAGTGAATGCTAAGGTTGCTTTCAATTATTTTTTTTCCCTTAAATGCTAGCACATGTTTTACATGTAATCCTATGGGAAGCAGGCACACAGCAAGCTGGATTTGATGACATAAAAAAAAAATGGAAAAGAAATGCTGCCACTAGCATTTTTTGCTCACGGAGGAGAGCTTTCAAAAGTTATAAAAGTTGAACTTTTTAGGAAAAGTGTCAAGTGATGTCGAATGTTGTCACCGAATCAGGCCACAAGTTAGATAGAAGCAAGGAGGGGAAAAAAGGTGAAGACAAAGTGTTAGTAGTAAAAAGTCTCGGTAAGCAGGTATAATGAAATGTATGAAACGTTGAAAACAAAAATGTTTAATTGACATTACTGCAACAGCGCCTTGCAACTGTTGGTGCAAACCACCATTTTGTGTTATTTACTATCATGCAATGTAACAAGTTGCTCATGCAGCTCTGATTATCCGCCTCTACAACTACAGCAAAGAGAAAACAATCTCATCATTTCCATAGTTACACCAATGCTTATCATATGTTCACAATACAACAGCCTTTCTTCCTTGGTGAATAAAATTCTTTCTGAAACCAATTAAAATTCAGATTATTGTCTAAACCGTACACATACTGTAAACAAATTTTATAGTGTTTCTTAAGTGCCAACAGGGCGACAGGGGTTTATTACAACTAGCATGTCAGCTAATTCAGAATTTTTTGTTTTTACTTTTCACTGATCAGGCATAACATTAAAACATTAGCACTGACTAACAATTATTTACCAGCAAACTGGTGACAGGATCATGGGCAAGCAGGACTCAACCATGCTCATGGAGAGCTAAAGCCAGCCCGTCTGGTCCGATCCCACATAAAAGCGAACACAGCAAAAAATTGCAGAAAAAAGGCAATGCTTGTCACAATAGAGAGGCCCAAGGTCTTCGACTCTTAGATCTCCCCAAATCCCAATCTGATCGAGCACCCACAAGATGCAGTGGACAAATAAGCCTAATCTATGAAGGTCCCAACCCATAACCAACATGATCCAAAGGATCCACCGCTAACGTCCTGGTGGCAGACACCACAGCGCACCCTCAAAATTCTTGTGTCCCGAGGGGAACCTACAAAATACCAGGCGTAATATTTTATGCATTAATGTTATTGCTGATCAGTGTAAATTCCCTACAGAAATCACTTGTACTCACCGAACTTTTATTTTTGTGAGCTTATTTTAACTTGAAATAAAAACAAAGGTGCTCTTTCAAGTTAAGATATGTTTAGCATTATTGATCTGCGACTGCATGTTTTTGAGCAAGACCAAAAAGAGTACATACTGTAGTCCCCTTTTTGGTAGTGAATGTACTGTAGTGAATACATTTTATGTTTCGAGCTTCTAGTAATTTTTTACAGTCAAGTAATAAACAACAAGAATAATAATTTAAATTCAAATGCAAATTGGAATACTGTATATGTTGTAAGCTATATTTGTCATGAGCATCACAACCATTAAGTATGAAGACTAATGAATTTGTCATTATCATCTAATTGCATCTCTAGAGCTTATGAATAACAGATTATTTGTTTTTGTTGTGGAGTTGGATTAAAATTGTATTCATGATTTTATCTGAGAAATGAGTGCGCCTTCATTTTTTAATTGATAATGGGCGAAAACAATATCAGGAACGCCGGCTGCTGTAGGTATAATTGATGTGTATAATAGTCAAAGCCTTTCCTAATTACAACATGCTTGATACGGCCATTTTCCACCGCACACTGTCAGAGAGGGAAAAGTCAATCAGACAAGAGAATTGCAGTGAAGTAATTAGCTATACAACTGCCATCAGTAACAATCTAAAACAGCATGATGTACGAACTAGACTGCGCAAATTGTTAGATGAGTAAAGTATATACAAAGAAAAAAGTTCCTCTGCAATCTCAACTCTTCTCAAGGTACTGAAAAAAAAAATCAAAAGCAGAATTTTTATTTTTTTTTCTTCCAAATGAGCTGATTAGTCAGAAGAAAATGAGGCGTCTGGGACAAACCACCTTCGAGGTAGCGGAATGGCGAAACACACAAAAATCAAGTTGCTATCGTGTGGGTAATTAAACAGGTGAATAGGAGGTAGAGATGATGGAGTACTAATTGCTCGCAAAGCACAGTCAGAAAGCACACTTAAATCCCCACTTCATCCGAGTTTCTCCCTCTTCGCTCTCCAGACTGCATGAAACAGCTATAATGATCCCCACTTCTGCAGAAGAAAAGGTACTCAGAGAGCTACATGCAACTTTGGCACAGAGACTGCACCATGTAGAGGCTGAAGATTCCATCAAAAGCGTATCAGACCAGTATGTCCTCTGCTAAAAGCTACTTTCAATGACCACGTTTATGTGAAAACGGATCAGCTAACATTATTATAAAGAGTTTTGTCTGAGAAAAAAGGTCTTTATTGCTAATAAAGCAGCCTTATCTAGTTTTATAGCAAAGTTGAAACCAAATATTGCTTGTTTTTTCGATGAAAAGGAAGAAAATAACACTGATTTGAAGTAATGTGGTCTCAGCATGTGCCTAAAGCAATGGGCAAATATCACACAATCTAATAATGGACCTAATAAATGGATCTAATAAAAAATAACCTGTCAAAAATCCATATGAAGTCTCCGGCAATGCGAGTGGGGACCAGCTAGTTTGCATCAATATTCGCTAATTACATGTTACAGCGGTCCCACTTCAATAAAGGCGAGCGCTACAACACCAATAAACTTTCTCCCTCATTAACACCCACTTCTTATTTCAATAGCCAGCCAGCTATCACTCCTGACCCAACCCTCTTTTTCTTCCTCTTCTTCGTCATCATCAATCCCCATGACACCAATCTAAACAAGCCTATCCGGTGGGCGTCAATCTTTCTCCTCACAATAGAGTGTTTCAAATCAGTTTCCCTACCTTCCTCTCGAGGAGTGTGACTTATGCGTGCAAATGAGATCTCCGATTGCTTCTGCGATGAAAGCGTGGCGAGGTCCAGATATGCTGCCCTGAAGCCATTAGGTGTGATTGAAAAGAGAGTTTTAGCAGCTCTGCACCTCGGGGATTCACACCCACCTGCTTCTAACCTGACACGAAGCAGCTCGGAGAAGCCAAGGTGCACCTTATAAGACGCAGCCGGTGAAATTACAGAGCAAAGCATGGCGACGTAAGGAGGATAAGCATATCAGGTGCTAACAATGTTTAAAATTCCGGCAGCCCTTCATTAAGCATTATTAACCTTGGGATTATGCAAAATTATATGTTGGTTTGACACAGGCGATGTTCCGTCACTAATGTACTCCACAGACCTTTCTGTCTTTTTTTTTTTTTTTTGCAGTGTGTGGAGTGCACAGTATTGACACCGACTGACCCGATCTCTTCCTCGAAATCTACAGGGAGGAACTGATGGCTGGAAAGAAAAACGGAGCCATAATAGGCGACCCCAAATAGAACCAATTAAAGCTCGTTCCAGTGTGTCTTTTTAAAGAGACATCTATGGGGGCAGTAATCTGAAAATGAAACGGCTTCTGCAGGGAAGAGCCTGCTGATGTTAATTTTCATGATGGCTCATTTAAGTAAAGGCGCACTTACTGCTGCGGAATATCAAAACAGAAAGCAGTGGACCTAAGCCGGGAATGAACTCCACTGAACTGTAATGTCATGCAAGTTTCTGCGTAGTGCATTCCCTCAGATTTCTTAACCATGCTCTCTTTTGGACACCGTACCCATTTCAACATTGATTTTACTAGATAATCATTTATCACGTTCAATGTTTCTTGGCTGAGGATGCATTTTAAACAGTCAGGGTAAGGGACATACCTGAGCCGAGGTGCTGTTGAGCTTCTGCAGGCCATTTTCCAATCGCTCCATTTTCATGCTGAGGTCCTTCCTCTTGAGGGACAGCAGGTTCCTGTACAGCTTGATTTGCTCCAGGAAGGACTTGGGTGTAGTGTAGTTGTATCGCCTGTCATTGACCAGGTAGTCCTTCGAGGTTTTGTTGACGCTGACGTGGACGTAAGCCATAAACTTACTCACTGAGTCCTTCACTTGTGGCTAGGCATGCGGGGAAAAAGGGAGAAAATCTCATTTTCATTTGAGTGTAAAACAACACCACCTTGCCAGAGGTGTCAATGCATTCACTTCTGATCATCATTTCATTTCCTCCCAAACATGACACCTAGAATGACTTTACACCACCCGGTGGAGGCTAATTATTTCTTTCATGACTCCAGGCGTCTTGACTTGCAAAAAAAAAAATGGACTCTGCATTGAATTACATTAACAGCTCACCCTGAGAGAGTTGCTTGCACTTAGATACTATCTAGGTTCATGCAGTAAAAAAAGGTTTATGTTGTAATTACCATCTATTAAAAGACAGTTCTGTGTCAAGGAACACTGTGTCACAAGGGGTTTGTCCCCTGACCCATACTGTGAGGGTTTTTTATTTATTTATTTTTTTTTACCTCAATGTGCTCCACCTCCTGGAGGAACCTCATACTGACTGACTCTAGCGCCTCCTGTGGCCACTCATGGAACCAGTCGATGGCAGTGCAATTGACCACAGCCGGGAACTTCCTGCTGCGCACCCTCAGCTTGTTACCAACTGGGGAGAAACACAGCGCCACCTGCAAATATAGAAAATCCCAAGACTTGTTAAAGGACAATCCTTTAATACATAATCCTCAATTAAAACCTTTGGGACATGCTGTCACGTTGTTCTGGTAACATCATCATGCCAGCATTTTATTGATTATTGTCCTGTACACAGTACAAGCACTCCCAGTTTTTATGACTTACCTAAGACATTGGTGGCATTAATCATCCTGACTGCAGTGCAAAAAGTCTGAATATATCAGAACACTAAAGAGATTGAAATGTATACACAATTGTGCAACCTTAAGGCGAAACTGTGACTCAGCTATCATTATATACTGTATAATTATACAATATTGAGAACAGATGTCAGCCCATCATTAAATATTGTGCATTTGTTTAAGTTTAAGTCATGGAAATGGACAGAGCCACCAGATTGTTAGGTTCAACATTGAGGAAAGAATCGCTTGATGGGTCCGCCCCGCCTCGATACACACAGATACACTTACCAGCCGGGAGAGACACCAAATGCTAAAACCTTCAGCACTGCTCGACTGGTCCCACCATCTCTCAGGGATCAAGGAAGACATAAATCTACACTGTTTGTTCGTACAGCCGAGTCATGGGCAATCTTCAAATAATGACTAAAGACCTAACTGTTTCTTAGATATTTGGCACTTGTGTAAATCACTCTGGATAAGAGCGTCTGCCAATTGCCTTAATGTCTATGTAAAGACAGACCGTACACATGATGGCAGTGTCTTCATCACATATGTCACATCAAAAGAACGAAAGTCATTAACATGTCCGAGGGAGGGGACGAACACTGAAAAAGTTGCATCCTAAAGATATCCATCCTGATCCCGACCATAGCAAGGAACGAGGAGGAAAACCTAACAGCAATCATGTGAGAAAGGTGATGTTTCCATGAGTCACTCATGCACATACACACACACACCTTCAGCTGGCGACGGACGCGGTCGATAAAGAATTTCCAGCAGTTCTCTCTGGTGTCAAGGAGGCCCAGGCCACGCACCTCATTCCTCACACTACTAATGATGTTCTCCACCTCGTCATCAGGGAACAGGTCCGGGATCTCACCTGTGAGCAAGAGAAACAAATATATACACGGTGAAATGCTAAGGGTGATGACAGCTAAGTGACTCAGGGGCTTGAAATTTCCATTCTGTCAAGTGTTGTAAATATTAGGATTAAATATTTCTAAGTAGCATAAGGGAGCACAGCTTACTGTTGTTTAGTATTTCCTCCCTGAGCCAATAACAAAAGTTCAGCTGAAATTACTTGCAATAATGTTACTTTAAACTAACATCGCATTAATAGATCATTAGTGGAATTAATATATATATATATATATATATATATATATATATATATGGCAGAGAAATGGCAGAGAAATAAAGCCGACTTCAAAGCCGGCCGGGAGTTAGTACATTTCAGTGCTTACCTGATGCCAAAAGATCATTGACTAACACAAGGAACTTCTCATCTGCAACCTGGGCATCTGTCATGAGTAACACCGTGCCAACATTCTTCACCCCGGCTTTGATGTACAGTGTTGCCAAATCGCTCTAAACACACACACTCACTCCTGTCAGATCGCCATTTTGCAATTCTGCATAATATCACAGACTCATCAAAAGGGTCTTCGGTTAATGTTCACATGTTATAAGTAATGGGTTTAACAGGGACCAGCTTTATTCACATACAGGATTGATATACTTTCCAAGAAAGTAAACAAAAGTATGATATCTCGTCTCCACCAGTGTGTCGCTTAGAAAATAAATAGGGTGCTCGGGAAGCTGTGTTGTACGTGATTGTGTTAGAACAGGCTGCACCTTGAGATCGGTGATGCCGTATCCTTTCTTCAGAGTAATCTGGAAGACCTCGAGGGAGCTGATGAAGGCTGCCAGTCTTGTCAGGCTCTGCTTGCCGCTCCCGCCCACCCCGACCAGCAAGGCATTTCCCCTGGGAGACTCCAGGATGCGGTTGATGCGACAGCTGAAGCAGATGAGAAGGGTGGAAATGCAAGAGGAAGGGAATTAGAGTTGTTATTGCGGAACTCGTCGCTGTCAGTTCGTTATCAGCTTTATTATCATCATCGCTGTCATGATTTTCCTCCTCATCCGCCGCACCAGCACCACCACCATCACCATCATAATTAGGGGGAGGGCATTCCTCGCACTATTTCTCATATGCAGCAGGTATACAGTAGTTATACAGTACATATGAAGCTCAATCTTCATCTTTTTTTACTTACATATGACACATGGCATCCTCGAAGAGAACGAGATTGAGTGCAGCATTGACCTCGTTGTAGCCATCGAGGGCCTCCAAAAGGGTTTTGTTCAGGCTTTCCCATGACTGCACAGGCATGTATTTTGGCTCACCAATGCCCAAGGCAAAATGGCAGTACATATTCATCACCCTGGCCTCTGCCAGAGCCTCCTCCATGTCCTGGAGGGAACACAAACTCACTTTAGCATCCTATCAAATATTAAACAGTAAATACCAACTTAAGAATCATGCTATCTTGGGAGAAGACCATAGTCCATATCTACAGTACGTAAATAATATTCAACTAAAATAGCCTATTGTTTCGTTTTAATTGGTGCTATTAACCCAGTCCATAATTACTTTTTTCACAAAGCTCCGGTCTACGATGGAGCTGGACAGCTTCCTTTCTTGGCTGACATGATAGAGTGACACAGCAGGACTAGGCGGATTTGACTGGGGAGAGTCGAGAATGTGTGTGTGTGTGTGTGTGTGTTTGTGTCATGAAGTTGACAGAATGCTGCTTTACAGAAGAATAGCAGGATAGGCTTGTCAGTTTTCTTCCTCTTTCTACTAGAATACCCACTCTGCGATAAACCAAGGGAGTCAGTGGGCAGCAGAAAGAACAGCCATTACATCATTTCGTTTTTATTCTCCGTATTTCCCTCTAATTTGCTGGACTGATGGCAGTGCAGGCTGACAGGTTTTAGCTCTGATTAACTTTGTCTGTCTCAGGCAGGACTGACTGACCAAACCAGACCAGCCTCGCTGAACCGGACATACATGTCCTAATGACCACAACCCGCTTTGTCAAACTGAAGTCGAAGCCTCTCACCTCATAAAACTTTCCCACTACTTCAGCCTGCAGCTTATCAAAAGTGGCAAAATCCTTGTCTTCCACCATCTTGTCGCGGTAAACTCGGTTAGACTCATGGAGGTAAATCTTCACCAGGTCCTGAGGTGTCTTGATGCACTCACTTTTACAGAAGAGAATACCCTGAAATGGAGAAGATATATAGATATATATATATTATCACCTCATACAACCCACAGAACAGGTTTTTTAACGGGCATTTGTGCATTAGATGCTGCAGCCTAAAAAGTACAAAAGGAATAATGAAGCGTTCATAATGACAAGCTGCACCGTCGTGAAGGACGGTCATTCTGTATTCAGGCCAAATGCAGAGAGAACGGAAATCATCATGCCTACCAAGGTCTGACAGGTTGAACAGAGAGAGGGATAAACCATTTACTGCGTGTCAAAACAACTTCATAGAAGAATTGACTTCCACAGAAGATTAAATCTGATACTGGAATGTATTATAGCAGGCAAATTATTAAATGCCATGGCACACAATGTCTTAATTACCTGAGGAAATTGACTGTTTCCACTCTCTAAGAAATAAAATTAATACAAGAGAAACAGAAAAGTATTTGATATGAAATGGGCATTTCCTGATAACAATGAATCCTAGTAGATACGCAACAACAAAAACAAAACAAAAACATCACCACCAATAACAACACAAACACTGACAACACCAATAACACCACCACCCACAAAAACACCAACAACACTTTACCGCCAATAACAACACCAAAAACATATATTTTTTTTATTTTTACTATTTTTGGGGGATTTTTACCCGATTTTTCTCCCTAATTTAGTGGTGTCCAATTCCTCCCAGTCACTAGGGGGCTCCCACATTAAG
>JAOVVA010000054.1:17728527-17749437 GCA_028565275.1 Leiocassis micropogon
GGCCTGCAGCTGTGTGGCAGTTGCATAACGATGTCTGAGTGCATAGGTCCTTAGGTACTGGTCATCGTTGCAGTCTGTCACTCGTGGGGCTCCACTCCTGGGTCTGTCATGAACTCTGCCAGTCTTGATGCAAGTCTGCTGATGAAACTTTGAGACACACCAAGTTCATGAGTAACATCTGACTGCCTGCCACCGGCCCGAAGGCGCGCCATGGCCAGGTGGTGCTGCTCGTCCGTTGAGTGACGTCTTGTGTTCATGGCTGTTTGAATGATGAACTTGGAATGACTTACTGACACTACCAGCTTTTCATACCCACAGAATGTTGAAATTGATGCCACATTGAAAAAGGCTGTCTTTTGGGATTGGCCCCAATATAGGGCACACCTGTACACAATGAGACCATTACATGGAAAACACAAAATGAGGTGTGTCTATCACCCCAATACAATTTTGCGTCCCTATCCCAAAAATGTCTGAAGTGAAACAAACACCGTATGTATGACATCCACTAAGTCTCTCACAATATTCCTAACTTATTGTGATATATATCAACTGTTCCCTCATCATATATATATTTAAATGCATTTAATATACTTTATGTTCGCACTTAAGGTGGTAAAATGTTGCACTTCCTCTATCATACTACAGGTGTTATAATCTAAACTATTCGCACATCACAGCATCCCATGTGGTAGGAACAAATTATTTGGTTAATTTATTTAAAAATAACAATTTTGGTGGATGGCATACACAAGATACATGCTGCTCAGTAAAATGTAGCTTTTAATTTAAATGTTATGTAAGATCACTTAAGTTACAATTAAAACTCTTGCATTTAAAGTTATGTTGTATTGTTTTACTATTAATTGTATAACTAATTTTTATAAGGAATGGGCATTTAATTAATTACGTTCGATTTCAGTTGGGAAGGTGTTGAATTAAGCTGTAAGGGTATAAAAGCTTTAGAGATCTTTTTTAGTGTTTTAAGATTTTATTTTAATTACTAAAACATAATACTTACAGAATCTTGATGCAAATTGGCACCTAGGTATCGTGGCAGTGAACAGTTTGGGGTCACTTTCTAACTCCATAGTCGTTTCTGATTTTTATTTCTTTCTACATTGTAAAACAATGCTGAAGGCATCCAAAATATGCATTAATCTCCCTTGAACAGTTGATATTGAGATGTATCTGCTACTCATGATCTGTAAAGCTTTCATAACAGCTCTAATCTGAGGTGCTGTGTGCTGTAAAAAGGTGATTTTTGAGGCTGGTAACACTAAATGAATGGTAAGTTTTGGTCTTGCTTTCCTGAGATGATCTATGTATCATGATGTATGTATATATGTACAGTATATATATATATATATATATATATATATATATATATATATATACACTGTACATACAAGATCAAAGAAGGATTTACAGTATAGAAATGTCCATCTTAGGAAAAATGATCTTTCATAGTAAATATTCAAGTACTAGTAGAATACTGGATTTTTTGTTTTATTCTCACGTAAGCTGCAATCATCAAAAAAAAAAGGCTTGAAATAGTTCACTTTGCTTGTTATGAAATATAAAACAAAAAGTAAAGCATGCATTGTACATGATTGGCCAAAATTGACTGTTTGTCTGAAAAAGTGTGAGAAAGCAGATTACAGCGCAGATATTAAATTAAGTTCGACGCAGCGGTGAATTATAAAACATGCATGCTGAAAGCAGTTTCTACTGAACAGATTCATATATTGGATTTGGACTTCAAAACACTGGCATAAATTTTTAACTATTTTTCTCTCAGTTTAGTGGGATTTATTGTCCTCATGGCTAGCAAACCTCGACAGAAAGCCTAATTTATCAGTGTTTGGCAAAAAGCAAACATTGCAGTATGTTGGAGGGTAGGGGTGTTTGAAAAATGGGTGTGTTGGAGCGTTAAAAGTTTCTGTAATTGTATCTGTAGCTTTTGGAACAGATCCTAAAATTCACATTTATACTTGGTTTGAAATCATAAGCAGGTTTGATCTATGCCATCTTTTTCTGAATTAAATGTATCCACTAGGACAGCAAAAAGTAAGAATATTACTTACTGTCATATTATAAAGAATATTACGCTGCTTACATTTCCTAATTACAGCTGATTATAGCGAGTGTTGACTAGACCTACTGTATATCTATAAATGTAAGGCTCTTTTTATAATCCCAGGCATACAGGTAATATTTTTGTTCACATCTTCTTGCAATATTATTATTATTATTATTATTATTTTCTTTTCTGGTACTTATTTCTGAATAGTTAATCTAACACATATATAGCACAGATTATTATTGTACACATACTATTTATGAACATAATTATGCTTCAATTAGCATCAGCATTCATGTTAGTAAAAAATCAACTGATTCTTTAATACAATACCTTATTTAACCAGTTCAGATGTCAAATTAATGTGAGCTATAGTGCCATTTTATTGGCTACCTGCTGCAATGGTGAGACACCAGTCAGAAACACCACTTTTCTCCCCATTTCTGATTAAAGCCAGCTAGCTACAGTCAGGCCTGGGAGGCATGGCAGCCTGTTATAGTACCGAAATAGAGGAGGAGAAAAAGCCGGGTGATAAGTTAAAGTTAACTGTCACTTTCCGTCTACTTCCAGCAACTTATTTTAGCAATTTTCATTCAAACCTACTACTCTCTGGTATTCACTCACAATGCCTGAGTGTGTCTGGCTTATCAATAATAATCATGCATATCATGCAGTTTATCTATTTTTCCTCACCTCCCCCTGAAATCACTTTGTGTAATGGCTGTTTTCATTAATTAATGTGCTCTTATTTTGTCTTTTGTGTGGAGAATAAAATCCTCCAGGTGACATAACTTTTTCCCAAGTCTTGATGGACAACTCTAGTTTCAACTCGATTTGTGGCGAGCTTTTTAAAATACGGAACGAAACAAAAATGTGCTTATTTGTATTCGTACTTGTATATATTAAGATCACATTACCTGTTCAGTCTGAATAATGTATTTGTAATCAGTCTATATTTGTACAATACTGTGCAGAAGTCTTAGGCACATGCAAATAAAAGCTGTAAAGCAACGATGCCTTCAATTATGTACATACATTTATATACATAAAATTAAACCTGGCATGATGACATGTTGAGGACTCTTTAGTGTCAGGTACAATTTGTGCAGTTTTATAAAAAAAATTAGCTACTGCTTCTTTATTGCATACAGTACAAAGCAGCAGCTTCCATTTTCTTTTTCCTGAAAAGTAGTCGCTTATGTAATATGCTGTTTTCTTTTTTTGGCATAGAACTATTTTTCTGTAACTTTTAATTTTGTGATGGAATGCTGATGTTTGAAAATCAGATGTGTTTATATACTGACTTAATAATAAAGTCATAAAAAAATCAATAACAAAGTTTGTACAAAAAAATACAGTGTGCCTAAGACTTTTGCACAGTACTGTACTTTATACATAGTGCAGCATCCACAAGTGTGCAGTCTAGTAGGCATTTGTAATTTGTAACCTAATTATACTCTTTTTTTATCTTTTTGTTTGGCATAAAAAAAAAAAGTTGAGCTTGGACAGGGTCTAGGACATTATGGACAGGGCCTAAAACAGTATGAACAGCGCCTAAGAAAGTGTGGACAAGGCCTGAAAGAGTACAGACATGGCCTACAGTATGGTTACAGTATAGACAGAGCCTGAGCTGGTTAGGGTCAGGGACAATATTGACAAAGCCTGAGCCAGTATGGACAGGACCTGGGACAGTATAAAAAAAGTCTGAGCTAGTATAGACAGAGCCTGGGACAATATGGACAGAGCCTGAGACAATATGGAGAGAGCCTGGGACAGGATGGACAGTGTATGGGACAGGAGGGACATGGCCTGAGACAGTATGGACAGAGCCTGAGACAGGAATGGACAGGGCCTGGGACAATATGGACAGGGCGTGGAACACAATTGAACAAAGCCTGGGACAATATAGACAGGGTCTGGGACAGAATGTACATTACAGGTCTTGGGACAGGCTTAATCCTGAATTTCAACACTAGAGCACAAATTACACTCTCAAGCACTTTTATTCAGAACATAACCATGGATACAGTATGTCCTTATGTAACCCGATAATGTTATCGCACTAAGGATATTACTAAAGCATTTCTTTTCATTAAATAATATCAAATGCCACAAAAGCAATTTTAGGCAACACTACTGGGATGTGATCCAAAAGTAGTACTTACATTTTTTTTGTGTTCGAGAAAATTACATAACTAATTGAATACAAGGAGCAATACTTAAATAGGATACCGCATACAGTAGAACTAACTAAAATGATTTGTGTGTGTGTGTGTGTGTGTGTGTGTACATGAGTGTGTGAGAACTTGCAACCTGAAGACGTGGATTAATAGTGAAGCTTCCCGCTGTAGGGTTCATGCAGGACACGTACTGCACGTTGTGTATTTCCTTTAACTGCAGTTTGCTTCTATCGTACCTGTGGAAACATGACACACACACACACACACACACAATCTCACTCACTCTCTCAGCATGCACAGCATGGATTTGCCCAAATCCACTGACAGATTTACTGACCTCAGCTATTTTTCTCCATTTGAAATCTAACAAACCCCAGACACACAGAGTTTGCACTCCTTTCACTCTTCTCTGCAAATAAAACCTGCCATAATTGTCACCCATTTGCTCAATCCGATACAATTTAGAATTTACTTAGCAAATACCACATACTGTAACAATCTCAGCCAGAATAACACCCTGATTGCGTACATCATAGCAATTACCCGCTAATTGACATCCGCACCCACGTAGGCAAGGCTCGGGGGCAAAGATATTCTTAGCAGCTCTGACTCATAAATTTGTTTATTTGAGCGTCTATAATTCGGCTCCAACACATTGGTTAATAATTCAGAAGCCAGGCTTAGAGCAGGCAATCCAGACCTGCTGCCTGTTAATATTAATAATGCTAAATAAGCAAAGTGGAAAAGTTTGGATTACCAATGATTGTAGTCCATGTGTTGGCGGATTAGTGTGTGAGGTTGCACCGTGCCGTAGGCATCCACCTCTGGCATGTTCAAGTCGTCAATAAAATAGATGAGCCTCTTGCTTCCTGGTGGGCCGTAGTTCCTTCCTGCTTTCTTCTCTAAAGGTTTCTCCAAGACGGCTAGTGCAAGCACATTGAAAGCGAACAATTAATCTAGCCTTGTTTTTTTTTTTTTTTCCATTTGTATTTTTTTTCTATGTCAAATCTGTTTGCGTTATTGCATATGCAAAGAAGACAAACACAGCTAATGAACCGTCCGTCTGCTGCAATCTTGCGAGGATGAGATTTCAGCAGCAAAATATTAATATCAAACAATTACCCCAGCAAATCATATCAGACTCAGCACTGCACTTCATTTCTGAAGTGCATGCCTTTTTTTTTTCTTAGAATGCTCTGTTATTTTCATTATCAAGAGATAAACGTTCTTTGGGATCTCTGGCGTGGACGAGATGCGCTGAGGAAGCAGCAGGGACACATGATTGCACACACCACACAGCAGATTGACGAGGCAGGGGAGGACAAGAGCACAAAAAAGCAGATGACGCTCGGGGAAATCGCCGCTCATGTCACGGTTTAAAGCGTCCCACCTACCATCAAGCTCGAGCTAAAACCACTTTGTTGTTGTCGTTATAGAGATTTATGCAATCCCTATGAAATAAACATGCTCTTCTGTTTCATACTCGTACCTTGCAGCATGGCTGATGTGGTGTAGTAGTTGAAAGGGACATTTTTGATGGTGTATTTTTCAGGGTCTAAGAAGCCAAGTTTGCCACCCACGAGAACAGATTTGCCGGTGCCAGCATTTCCTACAAGCATCACAGGCCGCCTTCTTTCCAAAAGACGATCCATAAAGTAGCTCACACGAATGGTCTCTGTGGTGTGAACCAGACATGCCTATGGAGCAGAAAGGTCCATTAAAAACATACGGCATAATAAACTATATCATAAACTAGCTACTGCTTCACTGGAAACATTTAATAACAGATCACTGCATAAAATATAGTTATATGTAAAATAAAAATGTATCTTATATGATCCAGTCTCTAGTTGTAGAATTTTATATAATAACTTTTACAAAAGAAAAATATATCATGTTCAAACAGGCTTTTGTATTCCCTTATTAAAAAATATTTTATGCTGAGCTGCGAGCCACAAATGCACCGCTGTCTTCACTTCTTCATCAGAAGTGAATCTTCGTCCTCGTAGGGCCGCTTTCAGGGGACCAAACAGGTGAAAGTCCGATGGACTATAGGGAGGATGCTTTAACGGCTCAAAACAAAGTTTTTGCAGAGCGACAGTGTGGGCGGAAGTGTGTGGACGTGTATCGTAATGCAAGATCACAACACTCTTGAATAGCAGTTCTTAGTTCAGGCTTCAGCTCTTCAGTAAGCATCTCACTGTAACGAGCACTGTTGATTGTCAAACCTTTTTCCTGATAATATTCCAATACTGGTCTTGAAAATCCCAGAAAACTGTAAATTTTTCAGTTGATGGTTGACTTTTGAACTTTTTCTTGGGCTGGGATTGAGGATGTTTCCATTCCATACTCTGCTCTTCACACTCTGAGACAATATGGTTAGGGTCAGGGACAGTACGGACAGGGCCTGAAACAGTATGAACAGTGCCTGAGAAGATGTGCACAAGGTGTGAAAAAGTACAGACATGGCCTTGGTTAGGGCCTGAGATAGTATAGACAGGGCCTGAGTCAGTAAGAGCTTGGCCTGGGACAATATGGTTAGGGTCAGGGACTATATGGACAGGGCCTGAGCCAGAATGGACAGGGTCTGAGCCAATATGGACAGGTCCTGGGACTGGATGAAAAGAGTCTGAGCCAGTATAGACAGAGCCTGGGACAATATGGACAGGGCCTGGGACACAACAGACAGAGACTGAGACAGGATGGACCGAGCCTGGGACAGTATGGACAGGGACTGAGACAATATGGGCAGGGCCTGGAACACAATTAAACAGAGCCTGCGACAGTATAGGCAGTGCATCGGACAGGAGGGACACAGCCTGAGACAGTATGGACAAAGCTGTTTATTCTCAGGTTCGTAGTGATGAATCCATGTCTTGTCACCAGTAATGATTCTCTTTAAGAAGCTTTCTCCTTCCTTAAAATATCAGTCCAGATTTTGTTTGCGGATCTCAAAATGCTTCTGTTTATTCTCTTCTGTGAATTGTTTTGGCACCAGGTACACCCTCAGACCACAAAAAAAAAGAATACTGGAAGCTGTTCTTCTCTCGAGCAATTCCCAAGTGAGGCATCCATTTTTGCTCGCACCGCAGTTACAACTGGACTGACGTAACACGTTCAAACCTGCACAACACTGACTGGGGAAACAGTCACAGCCTTGAACAGAAAGAGACAGTGTGTCCAACAGAAGGTTTAATCTAACCGGAGTGCGGATCATTTTTGACTCACCCTTGGGTACACTTCTACCCACCTGTAGAGGTATGTCTGGATCCATTTCAAACTTAGGCACCATCTTAGACCAGGGTTCAAACTTCTTTGTCTCTGGATCGATGTAGTAGTCAAACACAGTGCCTTGAGAGGGGAACTTGATGGTTTTGAACTCAGTGACCCACCACTTACTGAACTCCACTCTGTAATCAACCAGCTGTGAAGACACGTACAAATCTCAAGGCTGCCCTTAATTTTATTCGACTGAATGATAAACGCTTAATAATCCACAAAAACACGTGCACGGTATTCATCACAGTCTAACAGCTAGCATGGAAAAATAAACAAATTAGCTAAATTAAATACCATCTGTGGCATTGTCTTCAATAGTGCTTCAGTTTATTTATTTATTTTTTCGTTTTTGAGCAAGTTATGTACCTGATCTTGAAATAGAGCTCCACCAAAGGCCCAGATGGCAGCGAAAACAAAGTAGAGCTCGTAGAGTTCTTTGTGGCAATCTGGAGGAGTGTGCTCCGGGGTCAACAGACATTCTAAGAGGTGGCAAAGCATCTGGATCATACTTTGCTCCGGGACGGGGATGATTTTTTTAAATCTGGAAGAAAAGCACTGACAGCTGAGACAACGTGGACCACCGTGAATATGGTCTCAGTGAATGAATTTATTACAGGAGATCAGCTCCGTTATGACCAATTGTAACATAATACTATTCCAATTTATGTTAAAATATAAAATTCCATTTGAGAGCAGTATGAAATATAAATATGATCTTACAGTATGTGTGTGTGTGTGTGTGTGTGTAATAACTAACCATCAAAGCTTTGAAGAGGTCATAAAAGAATTTTTATTATTAGATTATTACTAGTTCACACATGAGTAAAAAATAAATCCATAAGAGACAGAACTTCTCTCAAGAACCTCGTTTTAAATTCATTATGTTAATAAAACTAGATACGGAATGCCCAGTCAGCTTATTCATTTACCGGTAGGCATATTTACTTTGCAATATAGCACCAAAACATGGCAAGAGTTAATTCATTCATGAATACAAAATTGATTATGGGACATAATGTATGTCGAAAGCAAATCATTCGTTTTGCATCTCAAATCCATAATAATTCATCTGCCTGCACGATCTAAGATATTAGCTCAAATATATATTATTTATATAAAAAGGCTGTACCAAAAGTAATGCAGACGTGGGCACAATCTTCTTTAAACTGACATACGTGGGCCAAATTGCATATGTACAGTAGGTAGAGTAACTCTTTCTCTATAGAAAGTATAAAGTACGTATCAACGTAGTTACTCTACTAATAATTTTGTGTATATGGTCGCATGCTGGGTTAGTACTGTAGTTAGCACTGTCGCCTTAAACCTCCAGGGTCCCGGTTCTATACATACTATTTAGATATTTCAAGCTTTGCTTTGTCCTTATGTGTATACTGTTATGCATCATGAGGCATGAATAAAAGACCTCGAATACAAAACTTTCACTCTTTTTTTTAAACCACTTATATTTTACAGGGTTCCCAGAGAACTGGAGCCTATCTCAGAGGACTCAGGGCACTAAGCCGGGGTACACCCTGGGTACAGCCTGGACAGTGTACATCAGAGAGCACACACTCTTACTCTTACTCACTACAGGCAATTTGGTAATACCAATTAAACTGATTTGCATGTCATTGGACAGTGGGAGGAAACCAAAGTACCTGGAGGAAGCCCACCAAGCATGAGGAGAACATGCAAACTCAAAGCACACAGACCAGAAGGTGGCAATCGAACCCTTGACCCTGGAGGCCACGGTGCTAACCACTACACCACCATACTGACTTAATTAAAGAAAAAACATTTCTTGTAAATTCATGAATAAATATAAGTATTTACGCATAAATCTTTTGAACTTAAACAGCTGACACAATCCTATATACGGACCTAACCCGAGCGTGATATAAGTAAAAGCCAAAATGAAATGCCATACGACAGTACACAGTCTGACAGTACACAATCTGACAGTACACAATCTGACAGAGCAATCCTTTTGCATTACCTTGATCTGAGCGCATCGAGGCATGGTGGAAGGTATTTGTCAAACAAAATGGTCAGATTGGCTTTCTCAGACTGAATCTCTCTCCTGTCAATCCAACTGGTGACTGGCGGATTCCATCCTAAATCTGCCGGGTTGATGTATAATATACCTGCATGAAAAAAAAAATTATGCTCAGATGTTCAAGAACAACTGAAAATTAACAACATAAAGAGCCCATATTCCCATGATCAGGGGCAGCTCAGTGGTTAAAGCATTGGACTATGGTTCGGAAGGTCCCATATTCAAACCCCATGACTGCCAAGTTACCACTCTTGGGCCCTTGAGCAAGGCCCTTAACCTTTAACTGTTCAGATATAAAATGAGTTAAAATGTAAGTCGCTCTGGATGAGAGCATCTGCCTAATGCCTAAATGTAAATATTCCAGCTCTACTAAGTGTTAGGTTCATCATCATCATTACTACAATGTCTACAATTATTCTCGAGATCCAAGTATAATGGAAGGCTCTCGGACCGGCTCTGGAAACTGTAGCAGGGGTCGCAGTGCGGAGATGGCTGATTTCGAAGACCAGCCTCATGGTGGGGTTCAGTGGAATCCGCTCGTTACTGGCCAGAGTCAGCACCTACAGTGTTCCACAGCAACACATACACACATGCACTCAAATATTGTGCAACATGATTTGTTATCCGAACTACCTGATTAATTATACACATTTAAATGATTACATAGGGACAAAGATGCAAGCCATGCGGCCGAAATAACATTCGCTGAGCTGAAACATGAAAGCTCAGAGTTGTACCTTATTATCGTCCATTACTGTGTTCAAAGACTCAATCCACATCGGATCAATATCACCGTCCAGCACAATCCACTTAGGCCCGGAGTGGCTGATGTTGGCCAACTCGCGCATGATATTAGAAAACAGCCCTGAAATGAAAACCTGTTATCAGTGTCATGTTACAAAACAACTGGCAAACAGGCAGAAAATCTTTTTCAGTGGAAGACAGGAAACGCAGGACCAGCCCTCACCATCTTTCCACTCTCTCGTTGATGGGTTTATGATGCCGAAAAGCTCATCGTTTGTGACAGCTTTGGGGTTAAGGTCAGCCCATACAGGCCTGCACTTCATGTTCTGGTAAGTCTTGTGGAGAGACTTGAGAACCTGTGATTTGCCCGTGCCAGCGTTGCCGACCACAAACACAGAGTGTCGAACGGCTAAGAGCTCCTCTAGCTGAACCACCTGCAAAGCACAAGTTTTAGTTTTATAAGTGTAGCACAGGCAGCTTTACACAGAATCATTCCCAAATCTGACAACAAGCTGGAATTAAAGCACGCAAGCGCTGAAAATCAGGATCAGCTGGTGTAAGATTGTGCTGGCAGGGCTTGTCTCTCACAAGAGACATCTCTGATGAAGATCAGGCTGCTCAGCTAGACCCATCTGGCTGAACGATGAACGATTGGGACATTTCTGGAGTGTGATAAGAACAAGAAGCATTAAATGAGAAAAGTCCTTAGAGAGGAGTGAGTGGGAGACAGGGTGTGAGATGCATGGAAAAAAGACAGACAGTGAGGAAGAGATGAAAACTACAGAGAGAAAGACTGAGAAACGAGATAGACATAATAGAGAGACAGAGGGAATGTGATTGAAAGACGGCATGTTCAATCAATGGCATTGACTTTGTTCCCTGTTGGGCTCCTCAGAGCTGTTTCAGCAGTTCAAAGGAATGAATGATTGCATCTTTGAAGCAATGTCTCCGGGCTGGTTGGTCAGGGACAGTGCCTAAGAGTGGGGGAAAATTTTAACTCTACGTACCCACCCTCTCTTTTCTCCGTTTCTTGTGCAAATGATAAAGCAAGAGTGGCCACAATGAACAAGGGCACAACTGAGCTAAAGTCAGATACCCGAGCATCTTCGTCTGCACCGTGGCAGGGGTTAAACACCTCACTCAGAGCTCAGCCTCCACTGATAGAGTGCTGTTATCCTGTTTGGGTGTCTCTTTGACCTGTTCGAGATTGCACTTATTTCCCCTGGCTCTGGCGAGAGCAGCAGCGCTGATATCCGAGACTCACCCTAATGCTGGAAATTAGAACTCAGTCCCAGCACCTGAGGCACTATTACACTGTAATTTCTGTTTCCTTATATTTGTCCAATATATCCAGTTTCAGACTCCTTTGACGCTAATGTCTATTTGGCACAAACACACCAGCAGGTTTATGGGTCTTAACAGAAGGCGATGTAAAAAAAATAAATAAAAAAAAGCATAGAGAAAAAAAAAATGATAGCAGCATCAGGCCTATCTCCTATCTTTCTGCTGATGACACCTTGACATTTTGAGCTTTTCTGAACCTCTCACTAGAGAGATATGCTCTTTAACACCTTTCAGCTATGGACTGATATGAAATGACAGCTCTTTGAGGAGTAATGGTTGCATTTAGAAGCTTATTATGCTGCCTGAACAAGCTGGAGGAGTCAGCAACAGCACCAGAAAGCATTTATTTGGATTACTGAAATATAATGTCTGTCTATTGGATAAAGCATTTGTCAGACTTTGAAGTCTCATATTTTACCATTCCTTTAACAAGTTAACATAGGTTTCAAAGGTCCACCAAAGTGTCTGTTAATGCTCTGAGTAAAATAGCCCTCAGATAAGGCATTTGTTCACACTTTAAAGTCTCCTCTTCCAAACGCACCATTTCAGTGTTTATGTAAATGAGCTACTGCCGACCCATGATGGCTAGCGAACTGCAGAGCTGAGCAATAAGCTCTTCTTACATGAGGTTACAATAAGAAGGTAATCGAATTGGCTTGTTTAAACCATGAGCAATACAAAAATAGATTTCAGGTCTGCTTGTTTGTACATGAACAATGGAGACTAGATACGGTGGGAAACTGAATCAGTGGTGAAATGTTGCTGTTCCTCTATAATCCTGCAGGTGGTGAGTTCTGAACTATTCCCACATCATACCATCTTGTGTTATAGGAGCAAATTACTGAATTTGCTGAGTTTGTTTTAGAATTGCATTTTAATTATAAACTTGTAATAATTACAGAATCGCAATTCAAATCGAATCAACACCTATGTATGGTGACAATAGTGTTTCGGAAGATCCCAGGTCTTATTCATCCCTATTTGAGACCTATCTAAGTGTCTAAAAATTGATGTAAAAAAAGACATTTTAAATAATAGCTTCCCTTTAAATGGTGCACTTGAACATCCATATATGACCTTGCTGAGAGATTGACAGTGGGTAATGGAGAGAGAAAGGGAGAGAGAGAATGGTTTTGTCATCTGTCCTTGTGATGTTCCTCTGAACAAAATTTGTGTCTGAAACAGCTTGAGAATAATAAAGTTCAGTGATACTTGTGCTTTCAGCAGCCAGTCTGAAGCCATTCTTTTATTCATATTCAGTAACAGCTTGTGGCAGTACGGGTATGGTCAAGCACCTTGTGACAGGAGTCATGGGTAATGTGTGTGTGGCTACAGCTGTGTGTGATAAACAATAAAGTGTATTTATAGTTTATAGTTTGTGTGTGATGCAGTATGGTAATGTTGCCGTGTTGGAAAATCTAGGGTAGGCAATGTAGAAGCATGATTTTTGAAAAGTTGGAGGAAAATGGAGAACCTGGACAAAAGCCACGCATACATACACAGGGAAAACATATGAAAGTCAAGAAACCTGCACTCAAGATTGACAATCTGACAATGACATTATCATTACAATCTGTATGTTCAGCCAAATGCTAATCTAAATCGCACAGGTTCCCTCACCTTAAGCACAAAGTTATCCTCAGCCTGCAGCTTGAGGTCCAGCACAGACTCTTTGACAAACTTCTCAAAATCCAGGTCCCTTTTACGAGGGACATCCAGAGCAGGGAACAGGTCTCCGATAAGACCCATGAAGACCGGCATGTCATCCGTTACTATCTTGGGCACGTTAAAGTCTCTCAGAGCCCTCATGAGTACTTGATCCTCAGGTCTCTCTGGATCGCCTCTCTTCAGAGAGCCAGCCACCACCAGGACAGACTTGATGGCCCTCAGTCCCCAGTCATAGTGGTCCTGAGATACAGGAAACAAAATCTGTATACGCAGCATGTGATACATTGATACGCACCAAACTTTTTTGCTAATTTATTTTATGCTCTAAAAGTTTGCATATGGAACATTTTTTATCTACATATTGTAAATGTTTTTTTTAATGAAACTTTAAATGCTAAAACAACCCCAAAGATTTGATGAAAACAATGCTTAAAAGCGAGTTAATATCCCATTATTATACTGTAGGTATAAATGCAGTGGGGGAAATTTAGTGTTTTAATTACATTAAATAATGACAATCAAGGTAATATAAATAATTTGTTATTTTATGCAATGAAAGTGCAATACAACAATCTAATATTTAGATTTAGCACAACCTGCTGGATCTGACTGAGCATAGAGTCAAAAAGATGTTTGTAGTACTTTGGGGTCACTTTCTCAATCCATGCATGCTTGATTGCTTCCTGGAGATAATGTACAAAAGACTTTTTTTTTTTTTTTTGACTGCTTCTGCCTTCTTCACCAAACTTGTTCAATTTAGGTCTGGAGGTGACGCAGGCCATGGCTCCAGAAGTTTTTTTTTTTTTTACTAGTTTTTCAGTTAATTAGCACAACTTTAGTGAAATCACCTATTTTGTGCACAGGAAGAACTATAACGAATTTCATATGGTGTCTTAATATTTTTGACCACCACTGTTTGTATAAATGTAAAGTTCTTTTTTTGACAATCTAAAGACCTGCAGTTAAAGTGAAAACCTACACAATTATTCAGTGCTTAGGCACTAAGACTGAATTGGGCAAAACACCAGCCATAATGAGCCATAATGATTTTTAAAAAATGAAGCAAAAGATTTATTAATAATCATCTTACATGGTTATTCCTACATCCTATACAGTATCATTAAAACTATTTATAATACTATATAGTAGTGGTGACCTTATTCCCTGGAAAATATTTGAGTGTTTTAAAATACTGAAGTCAAACGCAGTAGGATATAACTGCCATAAAAGTCAAATGGTCTTGCTGCAGCTGTCAAAATCTGGCCTTTAGAGAAAATGGAGAGCGGCTTAAAATGAAATTAGACGGAACAGTGCTTTCTGGGGAAAAAAAAAAAAATATATATATATATATATATATATATATATATTTTAACAGTTTAACTTAAACTTAAAGGTTGCCACATGGGATGCCAATGCTGGCTGTAACTGCCTTAAAGGAATATTATAGCATATAAGCAATAGCCCCTACATAAAGAAACAAAAAAGAAAAGAAAAAAAAAAGAACAAAATAAAACTTTCTTGCATAAGAAAAAACTAAACCCAGTAACTTACTAATAATAGCAGCCTATAGGCAGTTATTCATTTTTGTCAATAAAGGTTTAAAATATGCAAATTCAAAATGACAACTGTTAAACTCTACAAAGAAAGGTGTTAGGATGGGAGAATGTTTTATTGACTTTCATTTGAATCCAATACAGTATAGTGTAATTCTGCTTATTTCGCACTTTTCTTGAGCAACCAGGAGAAACTGAGACGTTTCTGAGATCAATTTTTAGCAATGCTGAGTAACATGATAACACACAACCTCTAAAGTATTCCCTCTGGAAATTGTCCCATATTTCTTCGGTCAGATCCTGTCACTGCTACAGCCATCTGTGGCTACGAGCCAAGCAAGTAAAATGCACCATGCTCACTGTGTGGGATGGATAGCATACTGTCATACTGTAGCATATCATTGTGTCATTGGAAAACCTTGGGCATCTGGAGGTCATGTATGCCTGAAAGGGCAACAGTGCTTTACTCTCAGTGTTTGGTACGATGCACTGAGAGCAGATGTTTGAATAATTTTGTCACAGGCTGACTTCATACTGTATGAGCTATTTGGCTTCACGTGCAGAAACTGTCCATCAAAATCATGGCTAAAATATCGATATACTGTAATAAATACAGATACTGTATGTTTGGATAACACTAGTGTTAGGGTTCGCAGACATTGTGTGAACTTTCCCATGAATTTATCTCTTACATCTCTCTTTGTTCTCTGTCATCTGTCTATAAACCAACTCCATCGTTGCACTTCCTCATTCCTTATATAGGAAGACTTCCTATGGCTCCCTGGATCCCTTTTACAGTGGCACAGTACCTCGGCATGTGAACTCAGCCCCGATTCACAAATTTCCGCCTTAAGAACTGAAATCTTGCAAGAAATTTGCCTCGGCATATGAAGCATTTTATTGGCATACGAGTGACTGTACCGAGCGCCAGATCCTGCCTACGGTGTGCATACGTCCAGCTTAATGCCTAATAAGTTCAGTGCACTTTCGGGAGCCATTCAAAACTTGGTCGCTTCGCTGGAAAACCAAGTGAAGTAAGTTAACATATTTTTTGTGGCTTTTTTTGCATTTTGTGCAAGAAGCAAGGACGGTAGCCAGAAAAAAAGGCCACTTTTATTTCCGTTTTTAAAGCATCTGGCGCCAGTAGGAATCATAAAGTTAAGTGATTTTTAATGTCTATTTATTTCATATTTTACTAAATGTCTTTCCTAAATGTTTTAATTGCTATTATATGCAAAAATATGATTATAGTGGCGGTAATATTGGTAATATTTTTGGGCGGCTGAAACAGATGCATTTACATTAATTACTACAGGAAAGTGCATTCCGCAGAACTAAAATTTGCCTTAAGAAACCACCTCCAGAATGGATTAAATTTGTTTACCAATGTACCAATGTACAGTCTTATGCAAAAGTTTGGGCACCCCTTGAAAAATAACGATAATAATTTTGGTGATTTTTTTAATTGAAAAGATGTTAACACAGTCTCTCTTGGAAATAGAAAAAAAAAAACGCATAATATTTTTAGCAAACATACTGTAGATGCATAATTACTTCTTATACAAAAATAAAAAATAAAAACATTATTATGGCACTGTGTAAAAGTTTGGGCACTCTAAGAGTTCCAGAGTCTCAGATTCTTTTTACAAGGTTTCAGACCTTAATCAGCTCATTAGATTTGATGCATGGCAACAGCTTCATTAGTAAAAGCCAATTTCAAAGCTTTACAAATACTTTGATTCTTCAAATCTTGTGCACACGCTTGCGGACACTCAACAACCCTGTGTTCCTCTAAGCAGCTGTGTAAGACTCTGAAAATTAAAGTTATTGCTGCCCACAATGCAGGAGAAAGCTACAAGAAGATAGCAAAGCGTCGTCAGCTTGCAGTTTCCACAGTGAGAAATGAAATTAAGAGATAGCAGTTCAGGGGAACTGTGGAGGTCAAGATGAGATCTGGAAAACCAAGAAAACTCTCGGAGAGAACTGTTCGTATGCTGGTCAGAAAGACGAATAAAAACCCCCATTTGACTGCAAAAAAAACTGCAGGAAGATTTAGCAGACTCAGGAGTGGTGGTGCACCGTTCCACAAGACCTACATGGAAAAGTCAGCAGAAGAAAACCTTACCTGCGTCCGCATCATAAAATCCAAGGTCAGAAGTATGCAACTGAGCATCTACAGAGGCCTGATGCATTTTGGAAACAAGTGCTGTGGACTGATGAAATTAAAATAAAACTCTTTGGCCACAATCAGCAAAGGCATGTTTGGAGAAAAAAAGTTGCAGCATTTCATGAAAAGAACACCTTGCCAACTATTAAGCATGGGGATGGATCTATCATGCTTTGGGGTTGTGTTGCAGCCAGTGGCACAGGAAACATTGCACGGGTGGAGGGAAGAATGGATTCCACTAAATACCAGCAAATTCTGGAAGCAAACATCACACCATCTGTAAAAAAGCTGAAGCTGAAAAGAGGATGGCTTCTACAACAGGACAATGATCCTAAACATACCTCGAAATCCACTATGGAAAACCTCAAGAGATGCAAGCTGAAGGTTTTGGAACGGCCATCACAGTCCCCTGACTTAAACATCATTGAAAATTTGTGGGTAGATCTAAAAAAGAGCTGTGCATGCAAGACGACCAACGAATATTACAGAACTAGAACTTTTTGCAAGGAAGAATGGGAGAAAATCCCAAGTAAAAGAATTGAAAGACTTTTAGCTGGCTTTCAGCTAAAAGAAAGTGTTTGTAAGCTGTGATATCTGCCAGAGGAGGTGTTACTAAGTACTGATTATGTAGGATGCCCAAACTTTTGCACAGTGCCATAATAATGTTTTTTTTTATTTTTTATCTTTGTTCAATTTATGGCATAAGAAGTAACTATGCATCAATGTTTGCTGAAAATATTGTGCATTTTTTTTCCATTTCCAAGAGAGACTGTGTTAACATCTTTCCAATTAAAAAAATCACCAAAATCTGTTATTTATCAAGGAGTGCCAAAACTTTTGCATAAGACTGTATGTCCTCTAAACCCTTGTGTTTCTATACAACATGTAAATAATGCATATTGATATATTAGACTCAGGAAATGGATTTCATTTATTTCCCTGTTTTCTGTGAATAAACCAGAGACAACATCCAGACACATCATGCGCGCATTAAAAGTTCAAGCAATTCTTCCAACATTTTCACACTTAACAACTAGAGTCAGTTTAAAAAGTTTGAGTTCTAACATAGATTCTTAAATGTCACCAATGTGTCAATGCCAAAATGTGCTTTACCTGTTTAGACAGAAGTTCCTTGCAGAGCTGGTACAGAGTGATGAACTTCCTCGCTAGCAGTCTCGCCTCAATAAAGCCTTCTGCTACCAACATGATCTCACAGATGAGCTCGAAGTCCGGCACCACCATAGCACAGGGCCTGTAGAGGAGCCATGAAAATACTCACACAAATAAAATGAGAAAGAACGCTCTAATAGACAATTAACTAGATCTGGCTTTGGTTTATAGAGAAAATACACAGCAACAGCATGCGGTCATAAAATAAGGAATAAAACACACACAATTTGTATTCCAATAAAAGCATGGGCTCAAGGGCTGCATTTTTCCTCTTATATCACAGCAATTTGCTTACCCTTACATTATTTACATTCCACACTTACCGAAAGAGAGCTTTCAGATTCTCAGGCAGCTCCGTCCTGCCGGCGTAGCCTGGATTCATCGTGATAAAGATGCCTACAGATGGCACCAGGTTCACTTCTTCACCCATAAAGTTAAACCGTTTTTTCTTGTCCCGAATGGCATCCTGGATACTTTTCACCTGATAACATCATAAACACCTGATGATATGGATCATTTCAAATGTGTGATCATTCCACTGCTCTATAGCTCCTATTCTGGTGTATTTCTGTTAGTTTTAGTTTTTTTCCCCCCAAAGAAATCCTAAAATGACTTGGCTTAACTTCTCAGTAACAGTATTTGACAGTAATTGTAATGCTCACAATAGACAAAGCTGATTTCAATAAGCTGGATGCATTTACTCTGTTTATGATGCAAGCCACTTTCAGTTAAGAAGTAGAGGTTAAATAAGCACAGAGCTTGGAATGCTTTTCGTTAGCAAAAAAAGAAATAAAAAAATATCACAGCGTATCGCCTATCGAGTGTACAGTAACTCAAGATATTGTGGCAGACATTCAAGACAGACATCACACAGCCATATGCTTCTTCATCCTACTGTAGATCTCTTCATGCCTGCTTGATTGCCGAGCCATATCAAATTCAGCTGTACATCAGATAAATATTCACCGGGGATGGCACCGATTGCACCCCACATCAGAAAATCGCATCACATAATGTATTCCACCTGTGCGGCAGAATCCTCGAAGCAGTCGGGTGTTTGCTAAATGCAAATTATTCCGACTAAACGCCCTCGCAGCACTCAATGATGCATTTCAGAGGCAGATAAACCACGGCATTAGACCATTATAATGCTAGTGTCATGTATCCCATTATAGGATTGGTCCTTGAGTGAATTCCAAATCCATACGTTTACATTGAGGTGAGCATTTCAGCTGAATGATCAAATCGAAGTAAGCTTTGCTGCAAAGAAAATTGAATTTACTTTTTAAAAAAAAAACAGAAAATGGAGACGAATCCGTTAAATCTATTCGAGAGTAGCATTTAGAAGGAAAATAAACTGTGTTCAATATTAAGGAGCCCATTTCCCGCTAGTGCTGTGCATCCCATAGTGAAATGCTAAGCTGGCCTAATTTGTCTTAATACTGATATGTCTTCTGGCCCCCTTCTGTTTTTTTTTATTTTTTAAATGCCCAAGCAACAGTTCTCACATACAAAACTTAAACGCTGTGCATTCTTTCCTCCTGTCTGCAGTTGCGACTTAAATAGAATGGATTATCGAACATTCCTCCTCCACCAAACAGCCACTTTGTGTTGCTAATGCAGGAAGAGGGGGCACATTAACGCCCCGGCACAGTCACTCTAATGTTCCCAAAGTTGGTGAGATTATTCTTTTTAAGCACACCACTAAAAAAAAAAAAAATGAATGTTGATTCATTATTCATCACAGCACCGCAAAAAAACTCCATAACCCCATTCATTTCTCTGACATTTTCAGGATTCAGACTGTGGCAGTGATGCTTAAAGTGAGTCCACCTTCGCTTTCATTCTCGGCTGTCTCGGAGTCACTAGCCCCTGAAATGTGCCATTAAATATGTTTTGCTTAAGCACGGCACAGTTCTTGGAAAAAAGGCAAGGGAAAAAAATCCGCCATCATACATTCACAGGTGTAAAAATGATCCATCATTAGAAGTAGATTATGTCTTCAGGCAGGTATTTGTATCTGTGTAATTAAGATTTACCTTGTTGTATAATTTCTTAAGATTGTGCCACATAAAAGCCTGACAGGCACACTCTAAAAGCAAATGTAACGCAAAATGGCTTTTGTAGCTGCTAATTAAAAGAAGGTGAAACGTGAACAGCTAGTACTTTATTAGTTTTCCTGCAGCATAGCGGTTTCGGAGCTTCGCAGTCACTGAGTGTGACAAGTGCTGTGTCAATTTTTTTTCAAGGACCGTGGCTGTAAGGCACAGAGATGGATTTCCAACCAAGCTTTTTGGAAACATTTCCCATAGGCCCTGGCCACTAGCAGCACTCATCGAGCATAGCATTACACTGAATGGTTTGACTGATTGGCCATTATGCTGAGCCATAAACAACACTTATCAGGCAAGTGTACATATAACATAAGACATCTGTTGTAAAGTCTGCAGTCTATCCATATAAAGTAAAGAAAGGTTATGTCTGTACATTGATCAGAACTCGCTCTTTCAATATCTTTAGGTTTCATACATTGGAAGACCCGAAACCAGTCTCAGAAATTTTTCTCTGTCTGTCTGTCTGTCCGTCTTCTCTGTCTGTCTGTCTATCTCTCTGTCTGTGTATCTGTCCAGCCAATTTTGTCACAGCATCACGCAAAACTGGCCGGG
>JAOVVA010000054.1:17764158-17774943 GCA_028565275.1 Leiocassis micropogon
TCATGTTTGTGGCTGTAATGTGACAAAATGTGGAAAAGTTCAAGGGGGCCGAATACTTTTGCAAGCCACTGTATATCTTGCTTATCACTGTATTTCCTCAGTATTCTTTGCGTTAAAATACTATACCTTTGGTTGTCCAGTTGATGGTGTTTTCAGCATCCATCAGTTTGATGTCAATGTTTTTCAGCTGGTTCTGGATCAGAGGGAACTCCACTTCCAAAACTGTCCCCATCACTTTATTGTACCAGCCAGTCATGAGCTCCAGGTTAGCTATATACTGCCGGAGCTGCTCCTTGTTGGAGTAAATACTGGCAGGAAGTTCTGGAATATCTTCGTCTTGCCTTGCTTCCAGGTACTTTACCTCTCGTAGCACAGATACCAACTAAAGGATAAAATCAAAAAGTACCATTTCTATAAACAAATGCTGAAAAAAAGGTTCAGTCCATTACAAAACCATGTAGTTCCATGCATCTTCACTTTTTATAGGAGGTTTTTATAACGTCTATTTGTGGGCACAAGACCAATTTTGTCAAAAAGTGACATTTCAGTAAAAAAATATTAATACAAATTACAGACTAATATAAGTAAAGGAAGAATAAAGAATGACTGTAAAGACTTGTAACATGAGGATGTGATAAGTTATACATTGATGGTGGAATATAAGCCAAGATTTTCAAAAGGTTCCTGGATGTGTTCTATATAGTTACAATTAGGAAGGAGGTTTTTTTGACAGAAAGGTTCACAAGCCATCAAGTTGAGGCTAGAGGTGTGCATCAGTAATAGAATCCTATGGGAAGCAACAGAAAAGTCAAGCAAGTGTGAGTTTTTTCACTTTTATGTGGGTGTAAGCAAGCGGACAGATATGAAGTTTGTAGGCGTAAGCAAGCATTCGAATTTGAAGCTTGCAGGAGTGAAGAAACAGTCAGATATAAAGCTCATGGGACAACAAAACAGTACATTAATAAAAGTAAGCATAAATAGTGCATTTACAATGTTTTAGTGAATTTAATCAGGGCTTCCAAATGTTTATGCCTAAACTTACGGGAAATAAAGCAAAATAAATGCATTAGGAAATGCCTAAATATACAATCACTAAACCAAATACATACAGTACATTGATATTAAGAGCACTGAACAGATGCAGTTACAAACAGTGACATTGCATTACACCTCTACAACTGAATTGATATTGACAAAAATAATGGCTCTGAATTTTAGTAGTCATCATAGGCACTTTGGGGAATCAATTAAAATTGCTGGTGTTTTTTAATCCACTTGCTGAGTGTTCACTGCAATGACTGCGGTGGGCTCAGAACCACTTCAGCAGCAATTGTCATTCACTGACATACGGCCATTTTTAAAACATTTGCATCATTCAAATGTTTTACTGTGCCTAAGAGTCTCATCACCGTACTGTGCTTGAAGTCTTCTGGAAATATCTGTCTTTTTTATGCCTTTATTCATGAGAAATTTCATAATTTCCCAGTTTAACTTGAATGCTCCTTGCACAATTACTCAAGAATTGCCACTGTACAATCGTGATATCAACAGCTACAAACTAATTATAGAACCAATATGGCCGGTGTTGTTAAGCGATCATGACCGAATAGCAAAACTGGCCATATTGGGCAACGGAGCGATTTCCACGGAGCCAGTGCTGAATAACTAGATTGAGTAGCTGCATTTTAAATTAACATGTATTGTTCTCTTTAGGGTGGCAAAATGCTTAATTATATAAAATAATAATAATAATAAAAAAAAAACACAGTGAGTCTTAACAAATCTTAGGGGGTTTAAGAGAAATAGTAGCAGTTTAGCCAATTCATATTAAATCATTAATTAAGGGGTTGTACACACTCTGGTGGTAAGTCATAAAAGTTTGTAGACAGTTATGATGATGGTTCGGCATGGGTTTGGCACAGTTGGTAAAGAAGTCGAAAGAAGGTAATAGGGAAATAAAGATGAGCTGAGCAAATAAGAACAGTCCAGAATTTCAATCTGGGATAATTCGGCACAATCTTATGGATAGTTCGGATCTGTCGGAAAAGCTACTAACTCAGAGTAATTCAGTGTTGCCAAGAAAAATAGCTGAAATTGTGATTGTACAAAGCATTAAAAGAGTAAGTGTTACAGATGCCTAATCTATAGCTATATAGCAAATTAAAATTAAGGGCAAAACAATAAATACCCTTAAACAAACAAAAGAAAATCTAAAACAAATAGTTTTATAACTTTTTATAAATTTGTTTTGGGATGCACTGACGGCACAGATATCTGCACGTAAACATGATAGGAAGAAGTCATCACCTGTGGGTTGAAGTTGACACTCATAAGTTTAGACACTGGGTCTCTGGATATCAGGGGCTGGTTGAGATTATACTGGGATTTTTCACCCACTGATTCGGTCCATCTGTTATAAAGCTTAGAAGAATACCTAGAAGTGAATACAGTACATGGATAAACCACCTCGTTAAAAATAAATGAGATGTAAATGAGATGCTATTAGGTGCATTTCGGCAGGAATAATTTTAGTTAACTTTATATTGAAAATGGCACCAGTCCATTATGCAAGACTGACATCAGGCTTATACCATCAAACAAATGGGGAAACAGAAAAGAATCTTGCAAAAATAATGGAAAAATATTATAAAAAAATATATAGACATGAAATATATATAAATATACACACACATTTTTTCTATGATTGATTATTCTTATTTTATATTTTATATTTTATATTGCAGTGTAGGTGATCTTCTAGCTATGTATTTTCCACTATTTTTAAAGTGTAAAAAGTTTGTAGTGTTTAAAGAAAAAAGTAGCAGATGGATATTGTTATCGCTGATGGTTAAGGTTTTAACATCAGTTCCAGCAGCAGCATGAGTACTGGAAAAGAAAAATAATTTTCCATCTCTATGTTCTTTGAGGATTATAATGAACTAAAATGATATATAATAAACTATGAACACGTTCGTTATATGATATCACACAGCAATACATATTGTACATATGTGCACTACATCTGTAATTCCTACAAAGAGTTACTGGTTTACTGAGGAGTCCAAAAATTGCACCACTATTCCCTCAGTGAAATTCCGACACGGTGCACTTATTAGATCCGCCAGAGATCCTCTCGAAGAATTTTCTTTCCCAGCGAGAAGCTCAGTACTGTATGTGACAAACGTTTAAGTAATGATTCCGTTGGTTGAAATCCAAAAAGGCATCATAAAACAAGATCCATTTATTACAAAACAGGACCAGGAAGATGTGTTTGGTCCCTATTTCTAAAGTAATCTCTTTTAAGAGCTTATTGTGAGAGCCTTTGCACACTGGTCTTCATTGGAATTCTGCACAGTGCATGGTGGCTTAATTGTCTTATTGCGGTTGCAGCACAGAGTCCTGAGAAATCAAATAGCTCTATGCTACACATAAATCATAAGCTGCTGTGTCAAGAAGTAATAACTAGAGATGCCCATAATAGCTCTAACTAGATTGCTTGCGTAATTGTAGTGATTACCATCAGGTCTGTGCCACAGGGTAATTCATCATATGGTTTTAATCCATGCCACGACATATACACACATACACACACTGCATGAAAACAAATGTATGTACTAACGTGCACACATGTTCATAGAAATGTGGACTACAACTCCAGCCATGTGTTACCCAGACATATTTGTTAGAACTTCTTGACAGAACTATTGTTCTTTCGGCACAACTGAGAGAATAGCGGGAGCTTGAGAAAATGAGACCGCTGTGTAATAACCTATAACTACTTGCCTTCTAAATGAGCAAATAAATCATGCTAGGTTCTGGAAGCCTATGTTTGTTTTTTCTGTATTTTTATTGTTGCACATATGCTACAGGCTCTACAAAAAAACATGTCTACCTTGCAATAAAATGGAGTTCAGTATCTATTATAAAGGCCTCCATGCTAAGATGAAGTCTCCACTGCATACAGGCAGGCAAATGATAAAAAAATAAGAATGGTTATGAAGAATGTACTACCCAATACATTGCTTGTAGACAAAACAAAACATTAACAGACTAAACAGCAAGGCAAATTTGGGGTGGGGGGTGTCTAGTGAGTAATGGTAATGCAAGCAATAATGGGAAAAGCATGAAACATAAGCTGGAGGAGGCAAGCTGCAGCTGGCATTATAATTACCTTTCATTTTAGAGGAAAGGACGTTGGTGACTCACCGTTTAAGCAGCATCATAATTTCCTCATATTTCTGCATGACTTTTTCTCCATCTGCTGAGTCCATACATCTATTTATATTAAAAAATAAGTCGGCTGATAAGGCACAACTCTGATGTCATCAATAGTAAGTATACAATGCACGACATCAAACCAAGCTGAAAAATGTCAACAAAAAAAATAAATAAATAAAAATCCACAAACACTCACGGGTGGCTGATGGACCGGAAGTTGTTGTAGGGGATCAGGAGGCGCTCTTGTAACTGCTGGGCCCATTTTAATCCACCTGCTACCACTGGCATGTTCCTATTGACCGGAGTGTAACCTAGAATACACAATGTGGGAAACATTTCAAGAACTATGTTACTATGTAATGGTGTTACTATATGTAACTCCAAACACTGCATTTGATTGCTCCTATGAAGATTTAATTACAAGAACAACCTTTTAAACAGTATAGGTGCTATTTTTTACACCATAGTACTGAATTCTCAAATGCGATTGGTCAGACTTTGCTTAATCATTTTGGCTTATAATGATGGCTGCCAAGCAAAACACAGAATTATATTATCATGCTCATAGTAAAGCAAATTCATAGTGATATGTATACATTTATGGCCAGAATCCAGGGCTTATACAAATTTGAAAAATGTTTTATAGTTTTTGTGCGTGTGTGTGTACCTAACCTTTAGTTGGTAAATAACGTCACAATAATAGGAAAATAATAAACCCTGGGGTGGTAAAAGCCACCGCTACACATCACACCATCCCACTGTTGATCATTTTCCTGTTAGAGCCCACCTTGTCATAGTTTATTCCCTGGATAACACACATGAGCACTGCTCGCATTTTTCAAAAAATAATTATTTTAATATAAATGATATAAAATATAAAGAAATGCATGTTATACCTATAGGATTCATGGGAGCTGTTACCAACATTTTAATATGCAACATATTATGTGGCTCTTTGCTAATATTTTAGCCAAAAAAACAAAACGCTTTTATGTTTTCTTCATATCTCACCCTGTTGCTCCTCGGTTTGCGTGAGTTTTTTAAAAAGTGCCTTGCAACAGTCAAGCTCCTTGTCAAACATTTTGATGAGCACAGGGTATCTCTTTTGAGCATCAGCTGCTATCAGAGGACGTTCAAGCAGACTGCCGAACATGTCCAAAATCTGCAAAGCAGAGACACCAAATACATGTATGACAATGCAATGAAACCAAAATAAAATGTGATGTATGATTATGCATGGTGGTGGCAGCATCATGTTGTGGGGAAGCTTGTCTTCAGCAGAAAAGCTGGTCAGATTTGATGGAAAGACGGATGTTTACCTTCCAGCAAGACATTAACTCTAAACATACAGCCAGAGCTACAATGGGATGGTTTACTGTAGATCAAAGCATATGTACTGTAAGTGTTAGAACGGCCCAGTCAAAGTCCAGACCTAAATCCAATTGAGAATATGTGGCAAGACTTGAAAACTGATGTTCACAGATGATCTCCATCCAATCTGACGGAGCTTGAGCTATTTTTCAAAGAAGAATGGGTGAAAACTTTCACTTTCTAGATGTGCAAAGCTGGTAGAGACATATCCCTAAAGACTTGCAGCTGTAATTGCAGTGAAAGGAGGTTGTGCAGAGTATTGACTCAGCAGGGCTAAAGACTTATGCATGCGATATTTTCCAGATATTCATTTGTGAAGATTTTTGAATATCACTTTCCTTTCACTTAACAGTTGAACAATATGGTTCATGGAAGATTTTGCACTCTGTTAAGAATCTGCACTTAAGTCATAAATTTCAGGTTGCATTCCTGACAGTTTCATGAAACAGATATTCAAAATTCATAGAGAACCAATAAGAGCCAGTGAATCTAAATTAATGTATAATCCAAGATTTAAAAAAATGCCATCATTTACCTATCACTCACCTTAAAGGCATGCTCGAGCCCTGAAGCATCATCAAATGCCTGACAAAAAATTGCTCCAAGGCGTCGATCTGTGTCTTTCACCTTCCAATCAAACTCAGCTATATCTGTCTCAAACTCCTGGAAAACACCTTCATTTAGTAAAGTATGCTCTGGGCAAATATTTTTTCTGTATAGGTTTAATATATTTGATCTACACACCATATTGCAAATATCAAGGCAGTCATAAGACTTCTCTGTGAACATTTTGTATGTCTCCAGGAACTCCTCGTACAGCCAGACAACCTCCTGACTCAGAGCTCGTCCACGAACGCCTCCGAACTCGACTTTCTCCAATTTCATCATATCGACCACATTAAGCAGTAAAGTCTGGAGGAGATTTTCCAAAATTGGCATGTATTGGGAAAAAGAGGAAAAATAATAGTTTATATTAATAAGAGAAATTATGTGTTGTTGTTTTTTATATATAGCATTAAGCTAAACAGTAAGACAACAAAAAACAACAAGATATTTCATACTCTTTGGCTTTTAATGGCATAACTATCTCTACACTCACCTCAATCAACTTTAGCCGATCTATAAACCGATCCAGTCGTGCAAACACCATGGAAGGTGAGAAATCCCAGGGCTTTACTTCCATCCCGTTTTTCTGGTACTGATTCAAGCTGTTTCGTTTGTCATGGAAGATCCCTTTGAAGTGTGTAAGCACATCCAGAGTACTTTCCACACGTGAAAGACTCTCCACCACATCACTTTTCAGGATGTCCTCTGGATTGAGATGGCTCCGAGCCTTCACACAAGGTACCGGGAAATGTAAAAGAGGATTTGTCTTTATAAAGTCTGCACACAACATCTAAATTAAACTAAGCTGCCATTTGCAGTACCTCTTCCCTTATACTGATTGGTCATTTTATCAAGTACACTTTCCATATAATAAGTTACTTTGTAGGTGTGCTGTACGGCATAACCCAGGCACAAGTGTGTGGGTTAAAGGTGGTAGTTATATTGGGAAATCCAGGAATTATTGTGATGCCTTTTAGTAGGAGTGACTCAAGGGATAATTCACATTTACAGAAATTAATTAGGGGCTCAACATAGAATTTACCATCATGAAGGGGTAATCATCTAACGACAGGACAGAGGCAGAAACCAGCCCAGACCCAGAACATAGGCATATGTCAAAACAACGCAAAAAAAAAAAAAAAGGCACTGAGAACCAGGAACAGTTAGTAGCATGTAATGCTCACTGCTCTGGGAGCCTGGCTTGCTCTGAGAGGGAGAGTTTATGACATGTACAATTACTGTCTTTTTAAGCTGTCCTCAGCTTATCTCCTAGTTCCCTTCTATCCTATGCACCAGAGTCAATTTGCATTAAATTGACAGTTGAAAAGAACTGACAAATTGAACAATATTCAGCAATTGTAAAGAGACAAAGTGCATCAATATGGCAGTTGTACCTGGTAAAATTGCAAATAAATGGAGGTTAAAATCATACATTATTTGTTCCTTATATTGCAGCAGCCTTCATTTATAGGATAACGTTAGTTACATCTTTTTATTTTGTTTTATTTTTAACATCTGGTCCTTTTCGAACTGTTTCCAATCTATCATAACTACATTAGCAAAGGCTAATGGTTTGATGCGAATACAAATCAGTGTGTTTGTGTGTGAATTACTAGTTGCTTAGTAGCCATGCTTGTTTCCCGCTTTGCTATGATACTGTTGGGCTGTAGTGGTAAAAAATAAATAAATAAATAAATAAAGAGGTTGATAAACTATGAATGATGTGATCAAGGTAAGGCAGACCTTGTAAATGCTAATCAGAGGTGAGTAAATCATAGTTAGTGGTGAGCATATGCTAGTCAGAGGCAAGTAAATGATGTGGATAGATGTCAGAGGTGGATGAATTATATTTCAGAAATTTACAGTAGGAGGGGTGTAAATGCTGTTTATGTGCATTTAGCCTCCACTACAGCCCTGGGGGTATGTTAAAACTTTAACAAATTTTAAACCTTAACGTTAGCAGGAGCTGGGAAAACGCTAGTCAGAGGTGGGTAAATGCTAGTTAGAGGACGGTAAACAATATTCAGATGTGGGTAAACAATAGTTAGAGGTGGATAAATGCTATAGAGAAGGGTAAACACTAGTATGTGCTTGTGCTGACATTCTTAAAATCTGTCTATCTTTCTATAGAGGTGGGTAAATGCTAGTCAAAGGAGGGTAAACAATAGTCAGAGGTGGGTAAATGCTAATTAGAGAAGGGTAAAAGATAGTCAGAAGTGGGTAAATGCTAGTCAGTTGTGGGTAAACAATTGTAAGAAGTGGGTAAATGCTAGTCAGAGGTAAATAAATGCTAGTCAGAGGTGGGTAAACCTAACCCCTGGGAGTATACAGAAATATTGGCCACCTGGTACCTGTATGTGTAGTCCAAGCTAGTGTATCTAATAAACTGGAAACACTGTATATGTAAAATACATGTCATTTTGAATAATAAACACCTTTTAGATATAAAAGAGATAAGAGATTACAAGTGCTAAAATTCAGTAATTGAACAAAAATCAACAGCCAGCATAAACCTTTAAAAATCACATCCTGCACTCATTCTTTTTAATTAAAGTGACCCAGTCAGCAATTGAATAACACACCTGTTGGATGAGCAGGTTGCAGACCTCTTGTAGGAGCACAATCACTCTGGTTGGTGTGTTGTAGTACTTGGAGTTGGCCCACACCAGGCACAGTGTGTGCATAAAGGGAGCGAGTCGTCCTTTCACTTCGCTGAAGTCTGTGTTCTCTATATCTTCTGTAAGTCGCTCTAGAGGCTTCAGGAAGATGTTAATGTCCCTTGCTTCTTCTAAAGCTTTATACCAGGAACACAATGCATGATCATCAATACATTTTGTTTTGTTTAGAAACAAATTAAGTGTAAAGACGATTTGCAATTTTGGAAATTAGCAATAATGTATAATAGGATTTAGCTTTTACCTCCATTTGCTAGCTGTAGCATGTTTATAAAGGCAGGATAGTAACTACTCTCCATTGCATCCAGGAGCTGTGCCATTTTGGTCACTTTAGGTGACTTAAATTGGTTGTGTATACACTCAAGGTCGGCATATCTGGTAATAAATTCAAAGGAAAGAACGAAAAATATAAGATGATGTGATGATTAAAAGTTATATTGGTTTAAGAAATAACATTACTGACCTATTCTTCCAAAAGTTCAGCTCTTCGTGTGGCGTGGGATTTTTGCCCTCCAGCAGAGGCTCAGACGAGTCTCTCTTGAGAACCTCATGAATCTGATGACTCCACTCAATCACCATGGATTCAATGGAGTGGATGATACTCTTATCCACCAGATCTCCCCTAAGGCATTAAGAAGAAACTGGACTGTTTGTGTTTGCCTCATGACCAAAGATCTTTCTGCACAGGATACAAGCATTATGAAATACAGAAATCCACTTTTATGTATTCAGTGAGGTAAAGAATGTAGCTCAACTGAGAAGGCCTTCAAGACAGATAACTATTGTACTTTTTAATGCAGTCATATATTTCACTTTTCATAGCTGTTAATATGACAGCTTCAATTGAGTATACACTGTTAAAGTTTCCATACAAACAAAACAAGCCATACTGAAGTCACAGAGCAAAACAAAACGAAAGATTGTTTCGTGATGATTGTACACAGCTAGCCCTCAAGGGAGTCTCTCGCTGAGCTAAGATCTGTCATAGTTGATGCTTCTTGCTGTCATGTTGCACTGAGGTGTGTATAAAGAAATGTCAGTGGCCACAGGTGAACCATTACCAATGCACTGCAGGAACAACCCCGAGGAAACTAATTAAAAAGTTCAAAATAAAACTCTACTGAGCAGTTAGGTCAAAACAATTCCAAAACTGACAATCTCAATTGATGAATATTATGAATGTAAAATAATATATATATTTTTAAAAATGCACCTTATTTCTCTTTCAAAAGCTGCTTGTTCAATTCTTTCTGATCCTGCAGGAAGAGGAAGGAGGGTTTTGCCTTTGACTTGCCCAGACATCACGAACACGCTGGATTTCAGGGCATGAACGTGTCGCATTAGGTCCTGAGACATGACGTGCGGCCAGTGGCAGTGGTTGTCAGTGTTGAGCAACACAGGAACCACAACCTTAAGGGGTAAAGACTTAAAAAATTAACACTAAAAATAAATAGTGGGACTTACACATACAGTAGTAAACAAAATTGCATTTTGTTATTGAGTACAATGAATGGAGTTTGTAGCCATACTTCACTCACAGAAATAAGGGATTTATATTTTAATCCATGCACAATTAGATATTCATACTTTAGAACTTCATAATCTCCAAAGACATTCATTAGTGACATTCCGTGTGTTTAATGACCAGACAGTACACCTACCAGGGTTATTCAAAATATGATAAGGCAAGACACCACATGGAGATTTCTTTTCTGATCTTTCTTTTTCTAATATTTGGATAAACATCTTTGCATCTTTGGGATGCGTCTGGTGTCTGGGGATGGTTCTGGCCTCGACTGGTGTTGGCAACTGTTTCTCTGGGGACTTTACAGTTCGAAAGTTCAGGACTGGAACTTCCTACAAGTCTACCTGAGTCTTCAATAACTACCTGGACTCCATATTAACATCAATTAAC
>JAOVVA010000054.1:17777330-17792517 GCA_028565275.1 Leiocassis micropogon
AGATATACACGAAAGAAAAAGAAATGCCTGATAAAATGCCTGGAGGAAGTCAGTGCTGTTTATCTGCACCCTGGCATGGCTGTTCGGCCCGTCGAAATATGTAGCATGGCAAATATTTGCGAGTGTTGTGGCGTGCTATCTTAACAGGCTTCTTTGAAACACATGTGCAAGGCCACAGAACATTGTGGGTTTCTGAGCGCTCCAGGCCATGACTGGACAATTTTCATACTTTCACGCTTTGGTGAATGGCCAAGACCAACAAGCTGGAGCGGGGGCTCACTCTCAAACAGGATATTGGGTTAGTAATGGCTGTCTTGGGACCCTCAATATGACATGAATAACAGATTTGCTTTACACATTTGCTCAGCCAATGGTAGTCTTTGCAGATTGAACTCGTACTAAAAACATTTTGTTAATTATAATACCCTTGATTCTCAAATACCTTGATTCACTGTATACCTTTAAGTAAATACTACCTTGTAGGAACCAATGTTTTTATTATTTTTTAAATTATTTTTAGAAACTGTCATATACTATTTTGAAAAATACTCGAGGAAATATCGTGTGCCCGGTTACTTAATATAAAAGCGCAGAATAAATTTTACCAGAAGGCATAAAATTAATAAATATATTTTAAAAAAATAATAGCTTAAAAGGGTTAGGTCAGTGCTCCACTTGGGCTAGTCATGTCTGAAATCCAAGGCATCAAGTTACAGTAAGAGATAAACACACACAGACAGACCACATTGAAATGGGGAGCAAGAGACATTAATGTTATTGCATAGAGGTTAAATTCAGAGATACTTCAATTTTACAAATTGACTTATAAAAATGTCTGTGCACCAGTGCATCGAGCCATGTTTCAAATTCCCTCAGCGTTATGTCAATGCAGAAAGCAGTGTAGCAACTTTATTCGATTCTAAACGAGCACCAGTCCTGTATAAAAGAATGGCCAGTGTGTGCCAACTGGCAGTAAGGAAATGCTTTACAAGATGTTGGCACTCACAGTTCATGAACAGTCTAACATTTTAATCAATTTCTTTTTTATTATTTTTGATAAGCCAGAGGCCAGCAAAGCGTCTGTGGCGTCTATATGGACAACCAGCAAGAGTTCATGATTAGTGCACTGTATAAACATTTAAACATTTTAACATAATCCCACATTCAGAACATCAAATATAATGAAAAGATAATTTACACAATGAAAAACAGTCACTCCTTTGAAGTGAAAAATAACCTTGGGAGAAATGGAAATGCATAAATAAACAGCACTAAAAACAATCCCTGAAGGGTCCTGAAAAATATCAAAGTGAGAAAACTCCCAATTTTGTCAAGGAGTAGTAAGAATGCCGAATTTCACTTGTGAAAGACCTTTATGCTGACTCCAGTTTCAGTCCCGCTGGGTTTCGACTCGCCATGACACCTTACCTGTGATAGATGAGAGAAGCTGATGTCGGTATTACCTAACCCATCAAGTGGACTTGAAACAGTGAGCCTGATGTTTTTACTTCCTGACCTCCTCCTTACTGCCATGTAATCAGACTCAATTAGAGCTCAATTAAAGAGAGGAATTCGCTCATGAGGTCAGCACAGAAAATGTTCTTGGAACCATCACAGTTTAAGGTTTCCTAAATGAATACTGAATCTATAACAGCAATCTCAGCTTGTACTAGGAAAAAACTCAGTATCTGATTTAAATGTATTTATACCTAGCCATATCTCAGTTTGCATTGCATTTTCAAACAATTTCCAGCAAGCACTTTCAGTGTTTCATGTCCCACAATGCACATTCTGCAATAATAGGTGTACAAAGTAATCGGAAATCAAAGGATTTTCTGACTGTACTTCACTTTACTGGCAACTGCTGACAAAGTTCACTCAACATATGTTTCTCAGAACTATTTATATGAATATTTATATATTGGTGACAAATATATTATGGACTGTATATCAGTAAGTATATTATGTATAATATATTATGTACTGTGTGTGTATATTCAGTTAAATTCATAGAACTTTTAACAACGGTCAATGTCAGACAGCGTGCTTTACACAATAAAAAATATTAAAATAAATTAGAAGAAAAAAGTATATACTATGTGTAACTATCTATCCATCCTCATTTGAATGATATCAGACAGTATGACCATAAATTAGTCCCTGTTATCTGTGTGCTATGAGGTTGAAAGTTCAATATAATAGGAAATGTTATACGTTAATACTAAGAAGTCTATTGATAAGTAGACTATATACGTCTATATTTTTCGTTGGAGACTCGGGTAAAAAACTTTTCATGGGAAGTTTAGAATATCCAATATAACGTATAATGGACTGTGTATGTATATCCTGTTTGTATTCTTGCTTTGCACGCAGCGTTCCTGGTATAGACTCCAGATCCTCGATCCCCATCACCGTGAAGCAGTTAATGAAAAATTGCTAAATCCTATACACATGACTTGTTTTATCTTCAACAGAAAAAAAAAAGCAACACAACAGATTTGAATGTAATCCCAGGTTGAGTTGGATTTCTCAAAAAGTTTACTACAACTCTCATTGTGCATAATGGATCTCGTATTGTATTAACATTGTACACATTGTTGTTTATATTGTCCTATCTATTGGGCACTGAAACTTCTTTTCGAGTGTATTCAAACGGGATGTGACTTCTGTAATGTTACAGTAAGGCCTTGGACGGTACTACAGTAGTTTGTTTCACTGAATCTTTTTATAAGAATAGAACTGCAATAAAGCTATATAAATATAATCTAATTGCATCGAATGTAGTTGAACTTTACTTAAATAAATGTCAAATCACAGCATCAGTTAAAACAATTTACAATAATTGTAAATCAATCACAGCAACAGCTGCCATCGTTTCTTATTCTATATTTTAAAAAAGCGGAAGAGATTACTGTATGATTGAATTACTACTAATAAATCAAAATCATTATCAAGTATTATTTATTTACCTGTTTGTTTTCTAATGAGAATCATTCCTTTTATATGTCATGTCGGCCTCAAAAAAGCTGCGTGCCTTCTTGTGAAGCAAGGCCAGCTCAGTGTGTCCATACTGATAGGAAAGATTCAAAATGATAAAGTGTAGCCCAACCACTGTGTTTGGAGATGATGACTACATGACACTTTTAAATGATGCACTGTTGGTGTGAGGTAATGTGCATTAAAAAAGAAACTCAAATAAATAGATTTGATAAGATACCCGTCCCACACTCACTTACTGTATTAGCCTGGCTTATTATGATATTTATTTTGGATATAGATGTATTAATATATTTTATTCTAGAATCTTAAATTTTCATAAGATAATGATAGAAAGGGTATGATTCATTCCTGCAGCATGTTGTGTGTAAGATCAGCTGTCTCACCACTACACAACACTACACAGCACTGCTGAAGGATTCCTCGATGGTGAGATACCAACTGTTAAGTTGGTCCATGGCCTTTACCCTTCAGTTTCTCAGTGACTTGGGTAAAGTAAATTTGGGCCGAGTGTATATGCCTGCAGAAGTATACTGTTTATTTAAAGTTCTCTGGCGCTGAGTTATGGCTCTTAATGATTACTTAGATGCCCTGTTGCAGGGCTATTGTAGCGCTCCTGCCTCTAAACAGGCTCACTCTTGTTTATTTGAATTTTCCATTTTATATTGCCACGTGTCATTCGCCTGTTTACAGCTTATGCCCAGTGATTGATCATTTCCTTCAGCATTTCTCCTACCGAGGGCACGCTGCACACACACTCACTCGCTGCAGGCGTTGCTGTGAAAAGAAGACAGAGCCGAGAGATACCGGGAGCGAGAGGATGAGTGAGAAACTTCCTCACTGTATAGCGGAGTCATGATTGTCTGCCTTTTCATACTTGCACATTTTCACACCCATGTTAATGGAAAGAGTTGACTGTCTAAATAAAGGCAGGGAAATGAAATGGATTGCTTTCTGTTATTGCTGGAGTTACTGGAGATATTTAGAAATCAGCTAAATCTATGCAGGTGATTCCATAACTGAGGAGGCATTTTTGTCTCACTTAATTGCATATTGCATTAACAAAAACGTAGATAAGATGACCTATTATTATACATATTGTTTAGAACCAGCTATTAATAAACCCTGTGCGAATCCATCTCATCCTACAAAATTATAGTTAGATTATAGTTAGAACACAATTCACTCAACCGTGCTACCTGGCCTTAATACTTTCCATAAAATATCTGGAATATTATTAGTCACATGTTCAACAGGTTGTTGCATTATTCATACGTGTAGAACCATGGAAGAGGAAACTTGTTCTCTCATCCTATCAGCTACAGTATTGTCATCAAAGGCTGAAAAAGACATATTAGTAGATGGCATTATCTTGAATTAATCAGTTTTCATAAGTATTTTTTATTATAAGATTAAAATAAACAAAATTATTAAACTACTTTCTAAGCATTTTACTAAGCTCAAGTTTTGACATTTCTTGTTCTGTTTTTAAATAGTTCATTCATTTATTCTTTTTAACACTTATCCTGTGCATGGTGATGGGAAGCATGGAGCCTATGCCATTTGACTTGGGACACGAGATGGGGTACACCATGGACAGGGTGCCAATCCATCACAGACAAACACACACACACACACACACACACACACACACACACACACACACACACACTACAAGCAATTTGGGAATGCCACTTAGCCTACTCTGCATGTCTTTGGACTGTGAGTGGAAATCAGTGAACCCAGAAGAACCCCAATTCGCATGAAGAAAACATACAAACTGCACACACACACACAGACCCAAAGGCAGGATTTGAACCCTTGACTCTGGAGGTGCAAGGCCACAGTGCTAACGACTACTCCACTGAGGCGCCTTTTACAAGAGTTATACTTCTACTTTTAACTTTATTATTATTATTATTTTATGTTTTGGGGGAAATCAGTGCTTAAAATGAGCAAAAGGATTTGGCATTATCATTTGTTTTTGCAATGAAGAAACTCAAGATTGTTGCATAAGATACATTTTTTTCTTAAATAATTATTATTTTTTTAATTAAATTATTGTTGGGAAAATTGCAAGGGCTAAATAGCACCTCAATTATAGAATCACTCAAATAATTATAACTATCTGATAAAAGGGTGTGAAAATTAGAATTTAACCATTGTAAAAGTAAACATTAAACTTGATTTCAAAATTGCTTATTTAAAGGTTGAATTAAATTGAAAAGGTGAATTAACAAATTAAATAATGTCTATATAAAAAAAAATGGGGCATATGTCTATGGAAGGATTGTGGCTGGGATAGAATTCATTTAGTCGTTAATTCCAGTGAAAAACTAAAGAAGCGAACATCAAACACTAATGTGCCACTTCTTGTCTCATGTACAACACCGCCATTAAACTATTGACCTGAAACAGATTTTTACTGTCTTTTTCTTGCATGGTGGTCTCGCCAGAGGCTTCTTATAGAAAGTTTATTAAGTGTGATCATTTTTCCATCTTATCATTCGGTCACCTTTAGATTCCTACACAGGGCAGAGTTCTGCTCTCTCGGCTTACTGCTTCATGATAATATCAGGGACAACGCTCACCAAATTTATTACAGTGCATTCCCCCAAATGGCGAGTTAAAAGACAAACTAAAGAATGTAAACAGCTCTTGTACTCCAGTCCACAGAAAAAGGGGGGAAAAAAAGTTTCAAAAAACAAAGACTTGGCAGGATTGTGACCCATCAAGCTGAGTGTTTTTGGAATGCTATTTATTATTGTTCTGTATTGTCTAGATTGAGTATGAAAGTACAGGAGTTAAGTCCTCGGAACAGTCCGAAGACAAATCACAAATAGTCTTTTGTAAGCAGCGCTGTGTAAAGATGTCCCTCGAGATTTAGCATTACGGCTCAGTGTTTGTATTGGCACGACACGTATACACTTCATATTCCGTTGACATATTAAAGTCACAACTAGATGATGTTTAGACACCCGGGAGAAAGCTGAAAAGAAAAGCAGCTCTTTTATTCTCCACTTTCTGTCAGGAGGCTTTGAAAACACATGCAGCCATATGCTACGTATCGCAAGAGCCTACAGCCGCACATTCAGTCATAACATTCAGTCATTTTTATTTCTCCAACCCCTCCTCTTCCCCAACCCCTGCTCCCGCAAGATACGATTGAGATATGTTTTCAGTTTTCTGGGTTTTTTTTTTTTTTTCATTTTCGAACATTCACTTTAACAAGGCAGAGCTGTGAGTCCAGTTGAATTTGGGGAATACATCTATTTTTAACTTTGTTGATCCTTCATCTATAATGTTAATTAGCGTTCGTTTTGCTAGTAACTGTATAAATATACAGCTGAACAATACCCTAACAGGTGTGTGTGCAAGACATCAGGTTTCGCTTGGTTCAGCGCAATAAATTCAGCCAGAATATGTCTTTACAAGGAGAATTTGAAGAAAAACTGGCATTTTAAAAAATGATCCAATCAGCCCATCATGTGGCAACAGCATAATGCATTAAAAAAAATCATGCATGATTCAAATTATAAACATGAAATAATGTGCAAATCAAACTTTAGAACGAGGGAAAATATGATCTCAGTGACCTTGAGCGTGGCATGGATGTTGGAACAGATGAGCTCGTTTGAGTATTTTGGAAACTAGTTTACAGTCTATAACGTACAGAATGGTGCAAAATCGAACAAACAAATAATCAAACTATTACATGGCTCAACCTGACAGGACAGCTATGATAACTCAAAAGTGGTGAGAAGAAAAGCATATCACCAAGTACAGTACCACACATTAAAACTTCAGGAAAATGGGCTAGAAAAGCATAAAGCTACAACGGATTCTACTCCTGTCAGCCAGGAAAAGGAGCCTGAGGGCACAGACTCGCTGAAACAGGACAGCTGTATATTAGAGAAACATAGCCAGGGGCTCCCGAGAGGCACAAGGGAAACATTTTGTCCACTATCATTCAGAGATTGTGGATTCGATTCCCAAGTGATGCTACAGCCATCCGTAGCTGGGAGAGCAGAGAGCAGATTAGTCGGGCCAACCTCATGCCAACACAAGCCAATGAAGGGCCTCTGCGAGCTCATGCATCTCCCAACACTGCTTGAGCAGCAGGTAGAAGAAGCATTTTCATGGTGTCACATGTGTCAGAGGAAACATTGGAGTCCTGATTGGAGGTCATTTTCTTGATGTGAGAGTGCCCCAACAGAGAGATAAATGGGAACTGGCAACATCTGATCTCCCCCCCAAAAAAGCCTAGACTGTTCTGTTTAATCGCATTTCCTGGTATGGAATGCAGACAGTCAAATTTTGGCATTACCAGCATTAAACCATGAGCCCAACATGACCTGTGTTAAATTTCACTTCAGGATGGTGATGGTGTAATGACACAGGGAATGTTTTCTTGGCACAATTTCTGGGCCCTTAATACCAACTGAGCATAGTTTGAATACCAAGGAGAGTATTTGAGTATTGTTACTGACAACATGCATCTGGTTTATACGGCCACAATCGACCCATCTTCTAACAACTACTTTATAATGCACTATTTCAAAAAAGGTAAAGTGGTTTCAAACTGGTTTCTTGAGTTTATTGTCCTTCAATGCCTTTCCCAGTCACAGGATCTGAATCCAGCAGAACATCTTCAGGATGTATTAGAGCATGAATGTGTAGCTGAAAAATCTGCAGCAATTGTGTGATCCAGTCCTGTCCTCAGGGATACAATTCTCAAAGGACACCTTGTGGAATCTGTGCTACAGTATGTAGAACTGACGATGTTATGAGAGCGAAGTCAGGTCATATACATCATTAGTATGGAGTTTTCATAACCGAAGATTGCAAATAATTCCAGATTTCAGCTGCAAGACAAATAACTGCTGTATATTAATGCAATTTTCTAATATGTTATTGTTTCCATGGTAACAATTAACAAAAGGAATCAAAAGTGTATGCTTCGCATAAATGGGTAAAGGAAATACAACTATTTGTTAATATTGTGAAGTTTTCTGGGATGTTTATTTAGATTTTGGAAGGAGTTTACTTCTAACAAGGAAAAAAGATATTATTAACTAAAGGAATAGAAAAAAAGGCAGGTGGATAAGGGAATAAGTGCAACATGGTTTAAATGGATGATTTGTTTTAAAATTAATAAGCAATTTAATCATTGACAAATTGCTATGGCATGAGAAAAATAAAACGCTTTAAGAGGTATTGTTATTAGAAAATTTATCAACCCTAGTGTTCTATTGTATTTTATTCCATAAATATTAGCCAAACGAATGCATTTGGGATATTTGTTTCATTTTTTTCTTTTTGGTGATTGAGTCGAATGGTGTCCTGTGGATAACCACAAGCTAGAGTATATTAACAAATCAGTAAAGTCAAATAATTGTTATAACTTATAACAATGACTTATAACAGCTGTTGGGCTCTAATGGATCTCTCTTATGGATTTACATTATTTGGTTTCTCGTTTTCAGGTTCATGAATGCATGACTATGACATTTCCTTATGCTATAAATTTGTTCACTAATTTTTAAATTAAGCACTAAACCTGCAACCTAAAAGGGCCGGACCTCAAAAATAAAAATCCTTAGAAGAACAATAGGGCCCTCGCACACTATGGCACCTGCACTATAAGACTTTAACACTATCATAGCGAGTCGATGATGTCATAGTATTGGTATATGTCATAATGCTTGGGCTTTAAATATTGGTTGTTTATGTACTGTAGGTAGAACCTCGGCAGCAACCTCATTTCCTCTCTCATCTTTTGCTTTTTTATGCTTGAATGATAAAATACAACCATTCCTCTGTAACTGGTCAGGTACAGGGATGGGACTAAAATTGAAAGCCAATAACTTGCCAAAAATGAAAGCCAAATAGTCCTTCATGAAGAACTAGAGAATTATTCCTCAAGACTGCATCAATGCATACAAGAAAGTCTGGCTCTGATGTCACTGAATATGTCATGAGCCACCTTTTGGCATAAGTTTAAGGCATCGTCACGGCTGGACGTGTCTTTCTGGTGCGCCCAGGTGGCGTAATGGAGTTTGATGTATATCAACTCCATTACGTTCTTACAGGAAGTCTGACTTTTTGGAAGCAAAATATAAAGGAATCTAGGGTGGCTCAAGTCTTCTGCATAGTACTCTATATAAATGATAAATATTATTATTTAATTAAAAAAAGAGTATGAAACATCCATGATCTGAAGATGTTAACTAATTCTTTAAACAATATATCTTGGCCAAGAAATTGATTAACCATTAACATACCAGTAAAGAATTTGTCACACAAGAATGCCATCGTAACTTCCTGCACCAAAGTTAATGTAGAAAGATTGTTATAATTAAATGCAGAGACCACTGAAGCATTTGGAACTCACTGATTTCCTCTTACGGTGTAAACAACGTATATTATGTTAGAAGAGCCACATTGAAACCAGACATTACAAGGCAGCATAAATAATGCAAAGCAGCATCACTATCCTTTCAGCATCATTATTATTTCTGATCAGCATTGCTCAGGAAGATGTCAAATTTCAGAGCTCGTCTGCAATGCAATGACAAAATCAGCTCCACATGACAGAAAGAGATGTGCATGTGGTGTCGTAAATAATACATTATACCATAACACTAAAGCTCACTTACTGTATAGCAAGGAAAGTTGGTTTCTAAACCCAGTGTACACTCTGTTCTTCTTCTCCAGAACCTAAAGTGTGGTGATGGATTTACATGAGCAAAGCTAAGAATCAATCAGCGACTTTATGGCCGATGAGAAAATTTGCCAGAAAGTCAGTCAACAGAACTTTCCTTTAACACTTGCTTTCTATTCACAAAGAATCCAGAGTATGAGACGGTTTAGAAGACTGACTTATCTAGACCCAAGTTATGGTTTCATCATCAACCAGGAAGATCCCTTACAAACAATTTTTATTTATTAAAAATATCACCCAAATGAAACAATGGGATGTAAATACAAATGCTTTCTTTCTTTTTTGAATGCTCTAATAGTTTAAGTGGTATTTACTATATACCGGTCACCCATAACATCAACATTACTATATATTAGCATTGATTATAAATTGTATACCAGTAAACTGGTGACAGGATCATGGGCACCCAAGGCTCACTCATGCGCATGGGAAACAAAGGCCAGCCCATCTCGTCCGCTCCCAAAGGAAAGCAAATGGAGCGCAAAAATCACCAAAAAAGTAAATGCTGGCCATTAGAGAAAGGCACAAGAACACATGGTGCACCACAGACCGTTGTCAATGGGGACCAACAGGCAAAAGAGCCTGAGGCCACCGACCCGGCCACTCAATTTTCCAGATCCTAGTCTGATTGAGGACCCCTGGGCTCCACCCCACAACTGACAGCACTCAAATGATCTGCCACTAATATCATGCTGTCAGACACCACAGCACAGCCACAAAGGGCCTTGTGGAGCCACACCACAAGGGGACAGAGATACACTGGTGGCACAAAAAAAGGGGAACAAAAAAAAAAAAACTTTGGCAGTTATAATGTAAATGATCAGTGTATGTACAAGATACGCAACTATGAAGAAATGTTCTAAGAAATGTCGTAGATAGGACTATTATTTTACTCATTTTGGTTTATGGCACATGGCTCAGAGGTGCATAGAGACTGGGCTCCCAGTAGGCAGAAACAAACAATAGAAACTGGGGAAAAAAAGTTCAGATTTACAGTAGAGAGAGAAGACATCTCTAACCTTTGGGACATATGAAGCTACTCAGTCATGATTGTCCAATGTTGCTGTGATTGACAGGGGACTCCAGTCTTGCTCTTTTGGCCTTCCAGTCACTGATGGATGTGGCACTGCCAGCACTTTAACTCGGCCATAGGGCTATTCCTCATTTTACATTTCTACAGCACTTCCATCATTACTCCAAAAAAAAAAACTCTTCATGTTTATGCTACGCCTTCTTTGGATTTGAATTTGAACGCAGCTACAGATGTAGATTTGGAGCGCCAAACCGATACAGTCGTGTGTAGGTCTCTGTGGAGCATGAGGTATTTCGTTAAGGAAACATTTCTCACTCCCCTCCTGTTGAGACTTATATTAATGTGAGCATGCTTTCAATAGCAGTGTAAACTGGAAAGGAATAATCTCTCTTAATTTTTGTCAGACATGTGCGACTCCCCAGCAGTCTCAGTTGGCATTGAATGATACAGAGCTCAGTGCCGCGTTCAGTCAAAAAGGCTAAAACTGACATCATGGCTAGTGTCGGGTCCAAATACAGCACACAGAGTAAAGTTCTAGCTAAGTTTAGCCTGTGATGTCATCATTATTGTGTTTTACAACGAACTACAGTTTCTCTTTTTCAAAATGGATTACGGAGGAGAGGTTGAATAATGTAACTTCCCAAAAAAGTCCAGTTGAGAGAGAGAGGGTGTGTTAAGTAGGCGCAAAACATGATGATGATGATAATGAAGTTTAAATACACAGTGTGAACGTACAGTCATTATTATACATTATACAGTATGCACTATACTGTACTGTATTTAAGTAAGTGTGTTTTACATTTCCTTGGTATTGGTTATTCTTCCATCCTGGAAATCATATCTCATTGAAACAGGAAGACAGCTACAACAGCCAGTAAATACCAGACTACACTGAAAATACTTCTGCAAGAAAAAAAAAAAAAATCAAGTATTAAAATTGGCTTTTGAGTTTGATTCTTTTAGGACTAGTTACGCCAAACTATCTGTCAAAACTTTTCTATTTGATGTCTACGAATGACCTTTCAACACAAGGTAGAACTAGAAATCCATCATTCTAAATTAAAACAGCTGTAATGGGTTGCCTTAGAATTCCTTTGCCGTAGCCAATCCACGTTCGTTCATGTGGACATATAAGCTATATGTTCACGGTAAATCAGTATACATCAATGGGCGGCCGCGCCAGGTTCGTCCTCAGGAGAGACGTTTTTTTTTTAAACGCGGATCCTTTTAAAATGTATTAAGAAGAACAAACCAGGAATGTGTTCTGATTGGAAAGAAAAATACGGACTGTTTTGGATTATGGTTGTTAATATGCAAATGAGGTACACTTCTTAGATAACGTCTGCTCTGAAAGAAGCCCGTAATCAATCAAAGTGAAATATCGATGTGAACATCTCACACTTTTCAAAGGAGCACTAATTGTGTGCACTTAATGTGGAATGCTTTCTTTTTGATTCTCGCCGATTTTGAGTCATGTGAAATTTTACATAATGGATGAAAATCGTTAGGAAGGAAAAATACATGATGGGTTGTACTTTAATGGAGATGACATTAGTAATCGGTAGCTGAGGTAATAGTCTTCCTCCGCGTATTCCCCTGCTTAATGAAGTGATGGCAGTAAAGAGTAGTTGCAGCTCGGAAAATGGGGAGGAGGAAACTTTTTGCTTCTTCACTCCTCGGTGAGTGTGTGCCTGCAGGAAGCGAGTTCTGACCAGGGTGAGCCTCCTCTTCACCTCCTCTCTGACACATGTGCAGTGAGTACTCAACCTCCTTACCTGTCCTTCATAGCTTGCCGCTCTTACAGCCTGGCCTATCATGCTTCTGACGAATCATAGACACGCTTTGCATTTAAATCTGTGTTCACATCTGACGTTTCTTTTAGCGTTTGATAGGTACAAAATTATGAGGCCTTCCTGCTTGAACTTTTTCCAAATCAGTTTGTGCAACAGGCATGATGTATGATAACCAAGACATATAAACAGTACGATGTTTCACTAACAGATCTCTGAAAGCATACTGAAGCATATTCTTCCTTTTAATATTTATGGCAATGCAGAAAGAAGCAAGAATGCGTTCGAGCTGTTTGTGTGCAGTCAGGTGGAATTTTTTAAATATATATATTTTCTATCCTGTTTAAAAGTAATCCTAATAAAACACAACATTAAAAAAATATATACTCATTTAACACGGAAAGCAGAAAGACAATTAAGTAATCGCGACACGACGATTATCAGCAAAAGATCTAAGTACAGTATGTAAATCTTGCTGAGATCATATTGATGGAAATGTTTTCACACACTCTGCTCCAAAATGGTGATTAAATGATATTCGAGTCTGGGGCTATGCTCTCATAGTGACACGTTGTGTTTAGATGTCTCCTGGCACGGCTTGGCCTTGGGGGATTTTTGTTGGGTGATGTAAATGAATATTGGAAATAAGATTATTAGTCAAAAGCAGAACATAGGGGGAACGCGCAGACCTCTTGGCAGATGCGAGCAGGTCGGTGCCTGAAAGCCGTCAGCTTGAAAACGAGAAGATTGGTTGTTTATAGAAGTTGAAATGTTCAGAAGGAACATATCTTCAGGGCTGATCCCAGGAGCCAGGCATAATTAGAACCAAATGGATCAAAATCACCGTAGTGCAGCCCAACATCTCTATATGAAGCTTGGCAAATTGCTTGCCTGTTTTTATCAGCTGCAGTCGCTGGAGCATCCCCTTCACATAGCATAAATACAGAATACTGTACGTGTGTGTATGTGTTTGGACATTGAGGAGTCGCCCCAAGTTTGAGGCCTAACTGAGCAAATGTTAAAAAATGCACTTGTTAAACCCCGGTCTGTTTTTAATTACGGTCTCGCAAATGCTCGGTTCTTGTCCTGTTGCCTTCGAGAGACATTACATCATGAAGCAGTGTGCTGAAGTAGAAGGCACTAAAGGGGGGTCTTTTTACTCCTTTTGTCTAGTCAATTGAGCTGAAATTTATGAGCATGCAATCAAGTTCACATAACAAACGTGAGACACGGAGTTGCTATATTGTTAACGTGAAATATTTAAGTGTAACTTTTTACATTACTCATTTGATGCAAATTTTTCATTTATACTCATATGCAAAAACAATACAGTCAGAAGAATAGAGTACATCATATTTCCTGAAAAATATCCTTTTTTTTTTTATCGACTTGATTGACAGAGTTAAATTTCAACTTTATTTTTTTTTAGCTGTATCATCTGTAATATTTTTGGCGAGCTTTATGAGATTTCGAGTCAATATTTCTCATCCTCCTTAGACTAAATAATCCAGAGAAAACTTCATTACTCTACTATTTTATTACAAAGGTGCAGCAGGTGAAATCAGCTAACGTTTCTGCCTAAATAATTGCCTTACACAAATGAAAAGACTACGCAGCTGCTTAAGAGCTACAGACAAAATACCCACTTAATTAATCATCATTTATCAGGAAATGGATACGAGCAGCACATGGGGATCTTCAGAGATCCTCCCTCGCACTTTCCATTCGGGATTGAAGAATATTGTTTCAACACTGTGAATAATACCTAAAGTAAAACTAAACGCACCCATCGACTGTCTTTTTCATTTTATTTGTATTTTTTGTAAGGACAGGTTGAGCCTTTTATTCCCTGTCCCTATAATTTCTTTATAAATTAATGCATCAGGAATCTTCTATGAAATATTAGAACTGAGACAAATAAATGTCTAGGTGCTTTCACTTGGGATCCCTAGCCTATTGTTGAATATCATCATTTGCACTTGCATGTAAAAAAAAAAATCACTCTTCTCTTTACGACTCTTGTGTCATGGAGGGATACCATTTGTCACAGGCGTTTTTTTGCTCTAAGCAGCGCATGCATAACGGACTGCAGAGACACTATGTCATACATCCCCTCCGCTCTCTAGATACATGGGTTCTAACTCACCGTGGACAGTGTGTAAGCTCTACTGTCACTGCGCCTGCAGATGAGGTCCATAATGGGAAAGCAGCCAACGCTAGACACTCTGGTGTTTAACTGAGACATAGAGTTTTGGTGCTAAGCAAAATATACATTCTACTAGAACACAATTTACTCATTCTTACTGATTCACTCACAAACCCGAGATCTTGGAAATATACAAATTACTGGGCTTTTACTGAACTCTCTGTGACCTGGTGACTCTCTCTCTCTCTCTCTCTCTCTCTTGCTCGCTCTTTTCTCGCTATCTATCTATCTATCTATCTATCTATCTATCTATCTATCTATCTTTTATAGGTATATGTAATACATAAAAATATACCAGATCAATAATTAATAATGGGGCATCAGTGATCTAAATATAGTCCTTTAGTGCCACATTCTGAAGTGTTTTATTACTTTTATATGAAGGCAATTAGCCAATATAACTAGGAATAAAAAATAATGCATGATGTTTATTAGCC
>JAOVVA010000054.1:17807651-17820575 GCA_028565275.1 Leiocassis micropogon
TGTGTACTGTTGGAATAAAGCAATACATGACAAACTAGTAATAGGAACCGGATTATGCAGTTTTATAATATCTCAATGTATAATTTGAAATGAGACCTGCACTGCATGCAGTGGCTGGGTTGTATGGGGTGTGGCAAACACAGACAGAAGGGCTTGAACCTGGATCCTCAGATCTGAAAATCAGCAATCTAGATCCTTAGGCGCCCGAGCCACCACTCACACATCTTACGTTTAATGTATTCTTGTTAAAAATAGTTCCCCTTGAAAGCAGTTCCCCTTGAACACAACTTTGGTTTTATCCAAACTTCCAAGCTTTTTATAAAGAAACTTGCCGTTCAGCACACCTAGTGATGTTTCCTCAGTCATCTTATTATCTGTGCTTAAAGTGCCATTATCACACACAACTGAGTAACCTGCTGCGATTGTGGGAAGCCATTAGGGTCCAACTTAGCCGTATGATTAATCTGCTTTAAAAAAAAAAAGAAAAAAAAAGGATTGTTTAAAAATTTCTAGATTAATCTCAAGCGTTAACATTCTAATATTGTCATATATACATCCTGTGTCTTTAAGGAAGAGCTCGACCTCAGATTGTTACAAAGCACTGGCACTGGGGACTCCTCCAAAAATGTGAACATCAACAAACACATTTTTTTAATCTGTTTATGTGGAGAGTGCACCATAATAGTCCCAAGTAAGTTGTTACTATGGACACAATTGCACATTAATATAAACCTTTAACTTGCCTTGCAGTTGGAACTACTGATCCATAAGCCACATTGTTTTGGAAAATATAGAATATAAAATAAAATAGAATAGAATAAAAAAATACATAAAAATTCTTAAGCCTGATAGTCAGAAGTTGCTTATCATTTGTGTATAAAAGCAATTTTGGAACAGCAATTCACTGACAAATGAACAACATATCTAAATTATGGCTAGAAGTTTGGCTCAAGCTAAATATGTAAGTGGAACCAAAATATTTATTTCTGTGAAAATTCTCAATAGTCCAGGTGAGGTTATCTGGAAGTTGAGTCACGTCAACTGTACTTCTCAGACTGAAGAAGCTACTTGAATGAGTGGTAAAATGTTCTGACCTAAAAAGTAAGAAGTCAAGTTGGCATGATTCAAGTCCCAGAAAAATAAATAATAGTAAATAATGAGTATGCTTACGTTAAACTAAATAAATAAAATTAACTCCTTACAGCAAGGATATTTTTATGTGTAATATGAATGATACAAGGAAAGTCAAAGTCAAGTCAAATTGTGACTTGTAATGAATTTTCTTCTGGAATTAAGGTGTAAAAATGATTGACATTTACAAAAGAAGTAAGCGGAGCACAGTGATTAAACTATTAGCTGCAGTAAAAAAAAAAAAAGAATAAAAAAAAAAAAGAAAGAAGCTTTTAAAGAAATCCTTACACCCGTGAATGACAATCCTGGCCGAGGTAAACATTTTGATCTTTGAAAATTAATCAAATCGATCCCTATCAAATCAATATCTTGTCACCAACTTGCGAATGAGACACATCTGTCTGTGGGAACTACACACAATCATTCACAAACACCACTTGCACACTACAGGAACTCGGCTGGGACTTATTACCACATCCTCTATACAGTCCTGACATCACTCCAAGTGATTTTCACATGCCTGGGCCATTAAAGGAGTTCCTGGGAGGTCAGTGTTTCAGACGTGAAACTGTGTTCTGTTATTCTGCACCATCCAAAGTCCCAGTTTGACTTGAACGCCTCTCACTGATTAATATTAGTGTGCTGGTTTCTATAGTAACAGTTCATACGCTGGGATTTGTATGACAAACGCTCCATATAATCTAAGATAATATAATCTAAACATATTTTTTAAATGTGCTGTCTTACATTGAACAATGTATCATTGTCAAGGTGGTGATTTTTGAAATAATTTTCATTATTATTAGGAGATATTTCTGGACGTACTCTCAAATGTCAGCACGTTTTAACAGTAATGCTGCATTGCAACATTTCCCAGAATGGGAAAGTCTTCAGGACAGAGGAGAGTTAGAGTGAAATGGGGTTTATCATGACTATAATGTAAAGAACAACAGAAATTAATTTGTCCCTTGGACATACCACAATATATAATTTTTATTATTAACTGTTAAAATGTGCCATGTGGTGTTAATGAATAAATGAAACATTGTTATCAATTGTTATGGTATAAGCAGAATAACAAACTCCAGACCATGTAGTAGGAAAATAATCTGCAGCCCTGCTGAGAAATATTTTCAGATAACCACACATTTCTTACATAAACAACACCTTCTGACCAATCAGAATCAAGAGTTCAATAGCTACGTTCACATTCCAAGCCACAATGTTCAATTCCAATTTTATGGTCAGATCGGTTTTGCATGTCATGATGGTTTGCGTTCATAATTACAAGTGACTTTTATCTGACTCTAACGTGGACACGTCTGTCCTATAAAGCGAACATTGATATGTCTTTGTTCATGCCATTTGGGCCAAGAAAGCTATTTAGGAGCTATTGCTAGCACTGCAATGAAATCCTCACACTGCCGGTTGCTGACCGAGTTCAGCGAGCGCCACACGCATGCATGAATTCCGATCTGACTGTTCGGACCACATACAAGTGACTCAGATCCGATCTGAAAAACATGAGATTTGTGCATTCAGACAGCCATAAAAAGCCATAAAAATCACATTAGGTTAAAAATCAAAGTTGAGTCACTTCAGGTTCTTAATGTGCATGTTGCCAAAAGACTTTGTGGTATAAGACATTTTAAATCAATGCACGAAAAAGGCAATTGAACAAAGAAGTTTGGACATAGCCAACCCATACCTTTATGATGCTACTTAATACATTTTGTCATTGTTTCTTCATGGTCTGCTTGGTTTGAATCAGTTTAAGGGTTGAGTTCTGTTGAGGTTTCAACACCATCAGGTATTTTACATATACAAAAGCCCAACACAGCCGTCCAACACAGCTGTCCAACCAAAAGCAAGAGAAATTGTGTTTCCAAGCAGTGTCTAATGTAAGTAGCCCAGCTACTACTGAAAGAGTGAAAACGGTATGCCTTTCCCTAAGTTTCAGTTAAATTAAGTTTGTGTTAATGTGACAAGTAAGTAGTTTTCCAGTGTGGTTTAAAATCGCTTTTGCAGGTATGTGCTGCACTCATTAAACATCTGCTCGTGGTCCAGAAACAATTTAGCTGTCTCTAAGTATGCAGTAAATATTTTTACTTGAGGAATATGAGAAAAACCGCAAAGTATGCGAAAGGAGATGAATTTTCATACGGGAGCAGTTTTAAAAAAAACAAAAAAACTTCTGGACATAAAAGCAGTAATGTTTATCACATGACGTTTCTTTACATAAGAGTAAAAGCTTAAATTCCGGACAAATTAGTTTGACTTTCTCGAACAATGCATTCTTCATTTGATTTGCGAAAGCAGATGTTCTCGATCTCATGCAGTTGCCGTGAGAGACACAAGTTTGATAATTGCATTTGCATAACCGTTTTTTTTTTTGTTTTTGTTTTTTAATGCATGTTTCTACAGTCTTCACAGTGAGTTTCAATTCAGTGGCCACGGAGTGCAAACATGTGCGGTGCTGTTGGCTCGCCTCCTTCACATATTTACGAAATTAGCTGCCGTCGTGGCTGAGATGAAAACACACATGCAATCATGTAATGTTCAGATGTTATGATAGCAACGGTAATTAAGTATTATCAGAAATCTTAATTGCTGATGAGAACGTGCACAGTCAATACAGTACATAATATTGCATGGCGCTTCCATTACATATCACTAAGCTATACAGACCAATAGCAATACTGCAATACTGTTTCGTTTTATCAGGCTAGTCACTGTTTTGACTCCTGGCCAAAAATTAATAGTCCATTCATATGCAGACAAAAAAAAATCTGGTGTATGTGAACTTAATCAAATTACGATCGTCAGAAAAGAAGGCATTTGTAACTCATCAGATAAGTTATTTTCCGTTATTTTGTAAAATGCCTTGGCCTGCGGTGTTTTCATGCCAAAAGCTTGCGGCATAACCGACATTTTCTCATATGTAGTGGTCTATTCATGCAAGCCTGTTACAATGTCACATGATTCAGGCACATAGAAAAAGGAAGAAGGCCAGGTTAAGAATGTACATCATTATGAAATGCATTCTGAAATATCATATTATAAGGATTTCTAATTCATTTACATGCACTAACATTGTGTAGGATTATTTACGTGATGATTTTCATTGTTCAAACCATTTGACCAAATCCCAGGTAATGTAAGAGAGGCGTTCAAATTAAATTGGGACTTGTGATGAAATTTCTTAGCGAGACTCTTAAAACATTTGTTTTCCATTTCAAATTCAAAGTATCTTCTCTTCCTGTGGGCTGATTGTGATGAAACGAAGTGGAAACTACATGCAGAGGTGGAAAGTAATGAATTACATTTACTCGCATTACTGTAATTGAGTAGTTTTTTTGTGTACCTGTACTTTTTAAAGTAGTTTTTAAAATCTGTAATTTTACTTTTACTTAAGTATGTTTTGTTTGAAGTATTGTACTTTACTACATTTAAAATCATATTCACTACTGAGTAAAAAATAAATGAAATGAATAAAAATAATGCAACGGGAAAGGAAAAACATTTCACCCCGGAAACCACTGCACTGATTGGTTGATTGCCATTTGATTTAAAGCAAATTGCCATCGAATTCTTATGAAGCAAACCCCTGGCCATTGTAACGGCCACTACTATGTATGTATGCATGTACATGTGCATGTATGTTGCCCTTTTAAGAGTTGCCGCCCCTACCCCAGTGTGTGCGCTGCGGAGGTGTGTGCATAAGAAGGAGAGAACGGAGTAGAAGCTCAGGTGTGCTGCTCATCCCCGAAACGCTCTATTCTTTTACTCTTTTCTTTACTTTTACTTTATGTTTTATAATATAATTTTGTGACGCTGAAAGAGGCTGATAAAGGTTTTGTGCTGAACGTTATTCTTGGCTCTGAGCTCTTTTTTCCCCTCGGCTATCCGGCACAAAGGGTAACATCATTTCAAGCACAAGAAAGGCAACAGCTTTATTATGCAAAGATGATCCTTCAATTAAAAACAACTAGTTTGAGATTTATATCCGCTTGTCTTTTTTTAACTACACTAGAATCCCCCATTCCACCTCTGCTGTTAAAAAAAAAAGTAACGCAGTAACTTTTACTCTGAGTCTATTTTTAATGAGCTACTTTTTACTTTTACTAATTGGTAAAGATTGGAGTAGATTTTTATAATTGTAACTTAACTTGTACTTCAGTAAACAGTACTTTTACTTGAGTACAAAAGTTTATTACTCTTTCCACCTCTGACTACATGTTACCCCAAACACAGACAAATACACCTGTAGAAACCTCATTAAAATTAATTCCATGGATTTTAAGTGATGGGTGGGCAAACAAACAGATTAAACAGGCAGAAAAAAAAAACCAAAAACATTTTCATGTGTTCTATTACTCGTCTAACGTCCCCCAAATTGTAATGTACAGACATGCAAACTTTTTTTTTTACAGTTTTATTATATGTATAGATATTATTACGGCATAGTATATGTCAGTATACTGTATATTATTATGTTGTGACCATAATGCTCTCATACAAGGGCTAGGCAATGTATAACAAAACGTTAAAGTATTTTAAACTGCTAATTTCTCCTCTTTAATACCATTTCCAAAGAAAGCTGTATTTGACATTTGCATGTAGAAGCATTAGATATTAGATATAAATAATCATGAGTTGTACACAGAGATAAGAACTTTAGTAATATTAATCACTGGGTAGTGAGTCATACATTAATAATTCAAGAATCTTTTCTGTGTCAGAGACTTAAAAAACAATAAATTATTATTATTTCTTTTTTTTTTTTTTAAAGGTAAGAGGATTGATTAAGTAAAATACTACTTTAATTGCCGCAGATGCCTTTGCTGTCTATGACTCATTTATTTTTTTCCTTCTTTTTTTTTTGGCCATCATTGTTCTGCTTAAGTGCAACGTCCATTCAGTGATCGCTCGGATTAATAACTGTTGTGGCAACAAATGACCTCATGGTTCATTGCTTGTATTTCCTGTTAAATGCTACTTGGTTTCTTAGTGAGCAGATTGCAGGAGTCTAATTACTGTATAGTGAAGTCATTCTACATGATAACTGAATAGCATACTTGTTATACTGGTCATTGGCTACATCTTGGGTCAAGGATGAGGGTTATGATGATCTACATATGGGGGTAATAGCATAAACTCAAAATCGTTCATGTTATGCATTAACCATAAGATAAGTTTAAGTTCAGCCTTTTATTTGTCACATATACATTATTGCACAGTGAAATTATTTATTCTTTGCATATCCCAGCTTTTTTTTTATTAGTAGACTGGGGGTCAGAGCGAAATGTTAGCCCTTATACAGCACCCCTGGAGCAGACAGGGTTAAAGGCCTTGCTCAGGGGCCCAACAATGGCAAATGGTGGCAACTTTATGCTGAAAGCTGAATAATGACTAGCTGCTAGCTGGTCCAGATGATGTAAAATAAGCATTACCTTTCTCTGTTCAATTTGTCTCTTCCTTTTTTTACAATCCAGAAAGATAAATCTTTCTCGGCACGCTGAAATTGCTTTGGCACTGTCCTGCCGTTCATAACTTCACATACCACAGAATAAAATAACAGCAGATTGCAGGAGTCTGGCACAATCATGATTCCCAACAGGAAGAAAAGCTGCACAATAACGAGAGTTATCGTCCTAATTGAATCCTCCACTTATCTACAATTGCTTCTCCTAATTAACCATGCGGATGTTGAAAGCTTAGTGTGTTATTATAATAATATTATTGCAGATTGCTTATGCTCATGGCTGGCCCCAGGATTTTATATGAACTTTATGGTGATATTATGATTTTTTTAAGAAGTACTGTATATATTTCTGTGACATATTGCTATAATAGAGAAACAGTGTTGAGTGATGATCTTTGTGAAATGCCAGTTTCTGACCTATGCCCTATCACATAGTATAACTGCTTCAAAGCATGTGAGACACCAGAACCTGCACCTGTGAGCTCTCTGTGTATCTTCCAAATTCTTCCAAGCTGGAAAGAAAAAAAGGAAAGGTCTGTCTGGATTTCAAGCAAATGAAGCAGTCAGACACAGCACTAGAAATCTGTCTGTACACACTGGATCTGATATGACACCATGGCAGCTCCAATATGATGTCTTGATGTAGAATGTCTGCTTTAATTCAAGTGTTTTTTTTATCCTTATTAAAATAAACTATATAGAAAGTAAAGCTATTTATATATATATATGGGTCTGTCATTTCAGGAGAGTAAATGGAACAACTGCTCCGTTCTTTCTTGGCCGGCATGTGTGCTTGTATCATTATGCAAACAGAACTTGCAAAAAAGGTCAAGATTTTTTGTGACTACTAAAGCCAATTACCCGACCTGACCTCTTGTGAGGCGCATTTTATTTCACGAAGACAAGCATGAAAGCCTAAAATGTCCCTGGAACATGCAATAAATTAAGAGTTCTGCATTATAGGCTTAGCAGAGCAGTGTGTGGATAACCAGCAATTACAAAGGTCAGTTCTTTTGGTGGCCAGTGGTCACAAAAGTACATAACACACAGGAAAAAAGTGCAAAAGTACTGCTACTGTAGAAATAATACACTAAACTAAAAAAAAAATTGATTTTGCAGAATAACACTAATGCACTTAGTGTCCCAAGATTTCACTAGTGCTTGAACCCAATCAATATAGAAAGATTTATCAGTGCACCGGAGCCATTGGTTCACGTCCAAAACCGGCCTCCCAGAAACTCCTTTAATGGCCCAAACATGTTGAAATGCCTTGGAGTGAGGTCAGGACTGTATGGGGAGATGTGGGTATAAATATCTTCTGAGTTCCTGTAATGTGCAAGTGGTGTTTCTGAATGTTGTGCATACAGTTTCCACAGACAGATGTGTCTCATCTACAAGTTGGCAAGAAGTTATCCGTCAATTTTCAAGAATCAGGCGTTCCACTCACTGAATACTCACAGAAACAACTGGCTTTGAGCCACCCCAGGCATTATCATCAATCTCAAATGTTTAGCCTTCTTTAAAAATTTTGCATTATTTAAATGTTTTACTCCCTCTAAGAGTCTAAACTTTGCTTGAACTCATTTACTGTATTTCAAGAGAAATGTTATCACCGGTTTGACCACTAATACATTTTTGTAGCAAACTAGTATGTAAGCACATACAAAGTTTCCATAAATAGCTTTTTCACCAGGTCTTGAATTGATTAGTAAGACCAAGTCAATGACATGTTTATACAGGCCTATCCAGTGGATGTGGGGTATTTCTATGCCACACATTTAGTGTGTTTGATGGTTATGGGTTCAGTATCCTATAGCAACTGGGAATGAGAAAATGGTTTGGAATAAATGTGGCATGCTTTTAAGATAAAATCATCTAATATACACACACAAAAAAAACCCACATTAAACCTTCTATAAATGTTAATCACTTTTATGCCTTGATTAAAAAAATCAAATCCCGGGTTGACCAGAATGCCCCTTGTAAGTTTAAGGTGTATTATCTTAATACACAACTAATTTAAAATGTTCTGTATCTGAAGAGTGCATTTTTACCAATTATATTTTATCCCAGTGAGCTATCCTATACTTATATTTTATCCCAGTGAGTTATACCTCTATTGTCAACAATAAAGATACCATTCACAGGGTCATTAAATCAGCCAAATGCTTTTGGCAATTCAGTAACAAAAGATAGATTTGACTATCAGTTAGGTAGTAACCTATCTAGTCTGACTCGGTTAGCTAGGTAACCTTTTACCTCCAGTGGATGCAGGACGTCCTTAGTGCTGGTCCCAAGCCTGGATAAAGGGTTGTGTCAGGAAGGGCATCCGGTGTAAAATCTGTGCCAAGTGGAATGTTCAGATCAGCTGAAAGAACGATGACAAGGTTGGTGAGATGTTGCCACAGGTTTACATTTAGGCATTTGGCAGACACCATTAGCCAGAGCAACTTTTTATCACATTATACATTTGAGGGCCTTGCTTAAGGGCCCAACAGGGATAACTTGGGGTTTGAACCTGGGACCTTCCAAACTGTAGTCCAATGCCTTAACCACTGAGCTACCCCTGACGGGATTTAGGTTTAGACTCGCACAATCTTGATCTATCAATATTACACTACAGGGATGAGCATCTGTCTCCATAGTCTCAGACATTTCTACATTTGGTGGCTAAAACTTAATTTTAAAGCTTATTTTAAAGGAAACTATATTTCCTCTTAAATTAAATCAGCCTACTTAGCGTTCACAAATACCGCATTGTAATTTTCTGTTCTGCCGCCTTGTAAACACATTGGAGAATTGATAACAACAAGGCAGGGTACACCCAAGAAAGGGTGTCAATACATCACGGGACACACACAGACACACACAAAGGGAAATTTGGGAACACCAGTTAGCCTAATCTGCAAGTCTTGTCTGTGGGAGGAAACCCACCAAAAATGGGAAGAACACCTTGCACCTCGACCCTGGAGGTGCGTGGCCACAGTGCTAACCAATACACCACCATGCTACTCTTCACTTTTTACTGCACCATAGTGGAGACCATCTTTAATTTCTAAGTGGGAATTTGTTGTCTTTGTTTTTCATAGTAGGAGGTCAGAGATTCCAACTTAAGTCAAATGCAGCATTGCTTTATATGGTTATGCTTAAATCTGTAAGTATTCACATATTTAAAAAATCATTTGAAAAGAAACAGATTAAATTTAGGGTTATGTGTAGGGTTAGAGGTCTGGATCATACTGTTGATTATGACTACTTGAGTATAAAAGCTGTGTGAAGTAAATTTATTATTGCATACTCCCCAATTACATTCTTGGACTTTTGTAAACAAATGCTGTAATCAGGGAAAAGTGTAGCTAAACAGTGCTTCTTTGCAGTAATTTCCCCTGAACTGTTTTAAGGAGGTCTTATCACATGGGAACAAGTGCTCTTATCTGATGACATCAGTCTAAAAACGCCGCACCATCACTTCCATCCTACAGACAAACTCGTCATTGTGATACTAATGTGGGTTTCAGCAGCAATCAAATAAGAAAATGAAACTACTCGTTTCATTCCACTTGTTTTTGAGTTGCCAGAAATCCTTCCTTCTTTCCTGTTATCACTTTACGCTCCGAAAATTAATAACAACGCAATAGTCAGTGACAGAATTTTAGATCAGCCTCTTAATATAACGAAAGCTTGGAAACATGCTGTGTGGAACCACATCATTAGTTCAAGTGTTAAATACACAAAGTCTAAAAAGTTGTTGAACTGAATTCGGATCATTATCGAAAGTGATAAGTTCAAAGTTGTGCTTAATTTCCCACTCGCTATTCGAATGTTTCCTTTTCATAATGACAAAATAAAATGTCCTGTTGCTTTACTTGCCAGTATAATGGTGAAACAAGTGCCGTGCCATGACAGTTTCTCTGGCTTGATGAGCTGAATGTTTGCATTGGCCAGTCGCTCTGATATTAGTTGTGCGAACATTCTAATCGTACTTCATTATCTGAATCACAATATTTTTCTTCATTATATCACAACAATGTTGAATTCTTGATTCTGATTGGTTAGATAGTGCTGACAAATTTTCTATAGAAGCAACTGTAAAAGCAGTTCCAGTTGGCATTTAAATCACATGTTTATATTAATTATATAAACACAAATTGCATGGATCTGCATAGTCTAAGTGACCTTTCCCAAATTCAAAAATTTGATCCTGAACAAAAATTTGACATTGTAGGAAATCCTGGGAAAATTGTCAGGAAATTTGGCAGAATTTTCAGAAAAAACTGCTTTTGAGCTTGAAACAAAAAACAATGCAACAATGAGCAAGTTATTTGTACGTGGATCGTAGCAGTTTCTTGTGACTTCGGAGGTTGGTTGTGCCTGCTTCTTTGTAATGGATTCCTATTATTTAACAACAAGCCTTCTCAAACTGTCACAAATTCAACTCACATTAGTCAAAACTGCTAAAAACTGCTGCTGTCCTGCCATGAACTTCTACAAACATGTGTGTCCTCACAAAAATGTGCCAACACCAGCCTTATCGGAGGATGCACCCATGCCCAAACAATACAGCACAATCTAACTAATCTGGTTGGCCGAATTGCTGGTAAAATTGCTCTGTAGTGCAGTATGAAGGGTGGTAGAATGCTTTATTTTCACCAGCAAATTATTGCACATAAATAGGAAGGATGAAGCCATTTGAGGCTCAAGCACTCACAAGAGATGACATAAACTTTTGCACACTCTGGATTTAAATGCAGAGCTTGCCTTTGAATGGCCCATGACCAATATTAATAGTAAGTAATACATAAGGGGATTAAAAGAAAACAGCAATTTTTGAAAAGTCTTGACATTTCATAGCAAACGTAGGTGTCGAGATGTCGTAGGTATTTCATATAGTTCCGTTCAGCATGAGTTCTCATGGCTCATAGCACAGTTGAAATTTTAGTATAAGTGATTGGAGAGAACATCATAACATTTCATGGCTAATGTGTGGCCAATACGTAGGAGAATAAGGCATGTGAGGTCGCAGAGCCTAGAGAAAGTTCAGGAATGTGGGAAAAGCCCCTAAGTTTTCTGTCATGAGAAAGCCTTCAGGACAGTAGTGTTTGGTAACATGACAAGCATTGGTTTTTTTTTTGTCTTGTTAACATAAAAAAGGGGGAAAAAACAACAACAAAAGACCAGTGAGTAAATGAGTTCATAGCTCCATTAATGTACAGTAAAAGACAACAGGAACTAATCTGTCTCGATGTGGTTCTATAACATTAAACACACATCCACTGGTTAAAATGCACAACATGTCATTTATTCCTACATAAAATAAATAAGTGAGAAGTTGTGGTATAAAAGCAATAAAACACTTCAGGATGTGCTATGCTCGTGGATTATTTATCATGCAATAGCACACATGTCATGTTTTCTTCCTTACTTATCTGTTGTTCTTTAAACCGCGTTGTATATTCTCACGCGCATGGCAACCGGATTTAGACAAACAAACTTGAATGCACTTAACAGCACACAAATTGCGTCTTGCACATTCGAGTTGAATTAATATTTAGGTTTTCGTGATCTTTTTAAATTGTGTTTCCATGTTTGAGCTTTTCGTGTCAAAACAGGAGATATGAAAAATGACATTTTACATTCCAGCTTTCCAGTCAAAATTCACAGCTCTTAAGTTCATCTCTCAACTCTTTGTTAGAACGAGGTGGCTTTTTACTATGTCTAAGCTCCAAAAGCTTTAAACTCCTCAGCATCAGCAGCCCAATATAACTGATCTAAACTCTCTGTTTTGGTCCATGGCTCTTTTGGTTTTGCACATTTTAGATTCCTGGCACTGAAGCTACCATGTTAGATCTTAGAGCATTACAGTGTTATACCGCATGAAATGTTACCCAAAGGAGTAAATGACTGGTGTTAAGTCCAAAACCACAGAGTAACAGTGCGCACACTCAACTGTAATATTTTATACTCACCTTTAAAACAGGGACAAAAAGTCAGGCTTAAAAAAAGAACATTCTGTGTGTAAGTTATTCTGCTTCTTTTAAAGGTCCATGTAGAGGAGTCCTAAATATTAATACAAAGTGTGTACTAATTAATACAGCGTGCACTGTATCACAATAAAATAATTATAATAATAGATGTATATCTGTATGTTAAACTAGGTGTTTACAGAAATATTTTTTATAAATGTAACAATTGGTGTGAAACATGTTTTTTTTTTAAACAGCACAACTCTGACAATAACTTGTTCTATGCTATAAACTATAAATGGGTAAAACGTTGATAAATTATAAGCAACACATTGAAAAAAAGTT
>JAOVVA010000054.1:17829063-17840968 GCA_028565275.1 Leiocassis micropogon
GAACTCAATGTTTAAAAAAAAAAAAAAAAAAAAAAAAATATATATATATATATATATATATATATATATATATGTACTAAATTGTAAACATATCATATCTCATTTTAGCAAAAACCCCAGAAGGTCCACTCTAAAATCATTTTCACTTCTAGGAAGTTATTGTAGTGTCTCCATTAAGGAAGTATGCTTTACTTTTCTGTAGCATAAAGACAAACATCTCATCCATTCCCTCTGGAGAGAAAATGGTTTGCCCATCTCTTGCCCTGGGCCTCTGGTGAGGGTTGTGATAAAGGGTTTGGGGTGTGTGTTGGAAATCCTGCAAGCATGGAGAGGATTAACACAGGCAGCTTCTGGCCCAGCGTGTGCTGCATAATTGAATTTCATGCTTGGGCCTCCCCTCTGAAGTTGTGTACCAAAGCAGTCATTTGAAAAGAAAGCTATTAGTCAAGGCCTCAGCAAAGCTGCAGCTTTTGGTGAAGGAAGCCAGAGATTATGAGGGAGCAGCCATCAGTGAAGTCATCAATACACAGTTGGAATGCTCTGCACTGATGGCTGTGACAAACATTCAATTATACTTTGCCCATGATGAGATTGTTTTCCAACAATCTCTGTAACACTTTAATAATCAATAAATATGTAATATGTAAATATTTAAACGCTTTCATAATTCTCAATTACTGCATCCACTTATTCTTAGCACATCAGGAAATAATGAAGAACAGTGATGGTCAGACGTATTAAGGAAACATATGCCATAAATTATTTTTCACCTGTGCACAAAACAGGTGATGTCACTAATTAATTCAATCCTATCTGGCTGAAGAGTTGTGCTAATTAGGATCAGCTGGTTTAGTTAATGGACGGAGCAAATATGTGGCAGGACTTTTACTTTCTGAAGCCAAGGTGTCAAGCTGCACAAAAAAAAAGGCTAAAGCAAGGGTATTCTCAAGTGAATTGCAAACTTCTGTGGGAAATGTCTGTACATAATCTTAAGGAAGCAATCAACCATTATTGATATTGAGTGAGCGTCACCAGACTATGGCAGATGTCTTTTTAACTCTATGCCCAGGCAGATCCAGCAGGTTTTGAAGAATAAAATACTTCATACTAAATACTGATTGTTGTACAGCAAATACAGTATGTCCCCGACTTACGAACATTTGAGTTATAAATTTCTGCAGATACGAATGGATCTACAATTATTTGTATATGGTAACAAATTGCGGAAGTAGCTCATGTGTATTACACAAAAAATAGACATTGCAGTGCACCAGATACCAATATTTACAATTATATACAATATTTTAAGTGTGTAAGTGAATGCAAAAAATGTCAGGTATATTGTATGTGTGTGCATGTGGGGGTGCGGGAGAAATGAGTCGGCCTTACCGGTTTCAATGAATCAGTCCGGGAGCACGATGATAAAAAATGACTGTCTTGTAAAGCTTTCCCGATGGTAAATAATCCACAGTTCATAGTCCAATACAGCTCTGAGACAAAATGGCATCTATTCAAGTGCGCAGTAAACATGATGTAGCATTGTCCTCACCACGACGTCTTCCCGGGTTCCCTTTAAACAAGGTCAGCTGACCCCGCTGCGTCACAGGGATTCCCTCCACAAATTAAAGGTGTAGTCTCGCAAGAGTGTGCAGAACCAAAACCCCAAACCTGTGTGTTTGTTTTTTTTATGCTTTACATTATATATTTGTGCCAAAGGTGAATATATAAGACTCACTTTGTCAGACTTACGAACAAATTCGACCTACAAACATGCTCCTGGAACGGAACTTATTGTACATCATATAAAATAAGAAATTATTCATATTAACTTGTCTTTATTCTGTCACAGAATGTTTTATGTTAAAGAATGTCATTAAAACTGTTATTGCAGTTGTTCCTGCCAAGGAATTGTGGCACAACTAGTTAGTAGGTTTATTTGGCAATAACTTTTTCACATACGGCCAGGTAGGTTTGAACAGCCCTTAATAAACGAAATCATTATTTACAAAACTGCATTTTGTATTTACTATATTTTTATAATATTATCTTTGTATAATATAAAAATTTATTTGATGATTTCATCTCAATCATTAATGTGTGACAAAAAAAATAAAAATCAGGATACAAATACTTTTTCACAACACTGTATAGTAAACTCATGCGTAGCAAATGCGACAGCTTCCTATACATAACGTTAATCTTGCGTTTCTGGTGAATCATGTTTGCACGTCTTTGGAGTATCGTAATGTTATCTCTCTGCTTAATTGTTTTTGGAAAAAATTACTGTTACATCATGGTTCCCAAACATAGCAATCAGTGCTAGTGATAGCAGAAGCAATAATTTGAAAGAGGAACAGAATGTACACTAAAAACTAACTACACAGTGGTTACACTATATATAGCTTTGGTGAGTATATCATGTTGTACCCACAACATCCAAGTCAGGTAATGTCCTATTTCACAGAATGTATCATGAACGTTTAGTGATACATCCGCTCTGCATCCACATTGTAGAGCTAACTTGGTGTTCTTCTGGGGGGTGCACCCTATTCATGGTGATGCTGTAATAGGACCAAACTATCTTCAGTTTCATCATGCTGTCTGACACGTGTGGAAGCAGAATGATGCAAACCACAGTTGTAGTTAACTATTTAAAAAAATGTTTAGCATTAATTGTATAACTACTGTATCTACCCATTTGTAGAGCAGTTTGAATAAGAATTAGCACTTACAACAGCATGCTTTTCTGTGGACTAAATTAATTTGAAGTGGGAGAGTGTATGTGATGCCCAGAGTGTACCCTTTCCTCATGACCTGTGTTCAGGGATAAGCTTCAGATCCACACCATCCCTGCATTGGATAAGTGCTTTCAATGTGGAGAAAGGATTCCAAGAAGGATTTAGTGCTTAACTGCACAGTTATGAAATAAAAGTCTGCCAAATACATTACTGTTGAATTCAGGAAATCAGCTTCTCCTGACTTATGGATCCGAGTTATCGAGGATACAAATATCGCATCAGCTTTCTTGTCCATGGTACCTGGTCCAAGCTGAGATGTCCCCGTCTTAGTAATGACTAGTAATTCCGGCATGAGGGACGTTAAAAAATGCACTTCTGTTAGCGAGGCACGTGTCAAACTCACATACACATGAGGCCAATGAGGTCTCTGCTGTGGACACTCATGAGCCATCTGAGAAGCGCGATGAGTCATGCTTTTTTAAAGCTCTGACATCATGATGCATGACATCACTGCTGCTGCTTTCTTCCTTGGAATTTGTGAGACTTTGAAAGGCAGTAAAGGTGAACTGTACTTTTTTTTGTTGGTGGTGCAATCCAGAAAAATTATCTACAAGTTATTGGGATGTTACAGTATTAGTTTATGTAAGCAAATGACGACAAGGTATTTAAATATTTGCTTATTTTACAAATTAACAGGTATTGCCTGAATAATTGTTTGAACTGGGTCATGCATGGGAATGTACGTATGATCTATTGTATCTAATTCACACAGATTCGTCTAAGGGTGGAGGATGTGTGTGTGTGTGTGTGTGTGTGTGTGTGTGTGTGTTATTTGGTTATAATATACCAATAATATATAATAATATACTTAAGTCAGTGATTTTTTAATATGTTTGTATATGATCATTGTTCAATAAAAGTAATTTGCAAAAAAAAAAAGGTATTTAAATATGTTTAATAGAAATTATGTTCTGTGTAGTGAAAAATAATGTGGCAGGATTGCCTAAAATAACACGATTAGTTGCTGAGGAAATATTGGTCAATCCAATAGAATTTTTTTTTCTTGACTTGAGTGAAACTCGAAAGCAAAATCATACTGTCTGCATTTTTTGTTTTTTTAAAACGAAAAAATTTCAATTACTTAATTGATATTATCATAATTGTCTTATCAGAGTAATTTTGAAGATTTAATGCATAAAAAAGTAGTTTTTAAAGCTGTTGTTTAAGCTCAGTAACGACGTCGTTGTTCAAGAAGCTTCTGGAATATTCCAGATCACTTTCATTATCCGATGCAGATGTACCACATTATCGCATCTGCAACAGAGCCAGCACTGTGATTAATCATTAGTTTGGACTTGTGTGTCTTTTGTGCCAAAAATATAGTAATTGTGTTAGTTTAGTTCTGCCGAATCTAAGAAAATGAATGACAAAGAATTTACCCAGGAAAAACAGCTATGTTCTGCAGTCAGTGTCCCATATCCCTCAGCCTACATGCTTTCAGTAGATAATACAAAACCTTAGAGGATTCATTAGACCACATCACAAATAAACCTGTAATGTAAAGACGTTTGTTAAGCCATGTCGTCCTTCTCCTAGCATGAGAAACCACAGAAATTAGGAGCGAACACAAAAGAGTAGGAACTTACATGCAACAAGTATGGCTTACATTTAAAGAATGCTTTATACTGCTTCCAGCAAATCACAAGAACTCAGACGCTTTCCTCAAAATCAAATGGAAAAACATGACACAAATAATATTTAAAACAAGTCCTTTTGTTAAGAATTTCAGTGGTTTTTTTCTTTTCTTCTTTTTTTCACCATACATCATAGGGTGAAAAAAAAAGTTTTTTTAATGACCAGGTTACAAAGCAAAGTTCAGCTGTGAAAGTCGTAACACAAGAAATGTTGTATATAAATTAAACTTTTAATGAAAACAGACTTTGATAGGGGGATTCAGGAGGACATCGTAGGTCAGCTGTCACCTCCTCTGTTTGTTGAATGTGGAATAACGAAATAAATCAGCGTGTGGAGTGGTCTTGAGCTGGCCTTTTAGCCTCTGTTAAAGAAAGCCTGTAAAAATCCACCACTTCTTATTTTACAAGTTTGCCAGGAGTGATCCAACTGAAAATAATGATCCTTCTGGGTCTTCCATTTGTTTAAATTATGTGCCCTGTGTAAACCTCTGCTAGGCCACACAAAAGCATTGGCTCCGTTTTTACTGGATTTGAACAGATTTTGTGGAGTACTGTATTAGGTGTTGTGTTAATCCAGAACATGGTGTTGAAAGTGGTCAAGGCTGTACAGCATTTCTGGCTTTTATTCCAGACCACAGTGTATCAGGATTCTTCTTTTTTTTTTATCCAAAAGCCACAACAAGTGAACAAGAAGGTTGTGGCTTTTGTTGTTTATGTAACAACCTCAAAAGCAACCTCATTTCCCCTCTCGTCTATTCCAATCACTCAGCATCACCAGTACTGTATACTTATCACTGGTCTGATCGTCTGACATCATCTGCACCTGTTTCTCATTGGCTCATGCCTTAAGTTAGATGTTTCTTATGTTTGAATGATTCATAGGTCACTTTGTGACTTAACAAACAAAAAAAACATTCTTATGAAACTGGTCAGTTCCAGGGACTGGACTTTAAGTGAGAGCCAAAAATTTGCCAAAAATGAGAGCCAAAATAGTTCTTCAGGAAGCTTGGAGAACTATTTCTCTAGACTACATTAAAAAACAAGACTGTCTGGCTCTTTTGGAGCAAAAAATGAAAAAATGAGGGGTGGCTCAAGACTTACAAATACTGAATGCTTCATATACAATGCAGCACTGTGTCACACATGATGAACGAGAAAAAGGAATTAGACTTTTATAACTATTATCCAGTTAGCTTTGCAAAAAAGCATTAAATTAGACATTACTTCTGTTCATGAACTTTCATTTGCATACTCATATTAATACCCTGTGTTGTCAGCATTCACCAGGTGAAGTGAACAAAATGAAGTAATCTTAGCACCTGTCAAAGGTCGGGATATATTAGGCAGCAAGCTTACAGTCTGTGATTGAAGTTGATATGATGAAAGCACAAAGAAAAATATGCAATCTATGCATGGTCTGAGCACCTTTGACAAAGGCCAAATTGTGATAGCTAGACAACTGGGTCAGACCATCTCCAAAACAGCAGGGTTGGGTGGGTTGTTCCCTGTATGCACCGGTTAGACCTAACAAAGTGATTCAAGAATGAACAATTTATGATCCTGTGGTCCTGTCTGTCCTGATCCCACAGAAGAGATATTGCACAAATGCCTGAAAAAGTTCATGCTGGCTGTCATAGAAAGGTTTCAGGACATCCACTGCATTGTAACTTGCTCCATGGGGCTATGTAGATACAGACTGGTAGAAGAACCCATGCTGACCTATGTCCGCTGTCAAAAGTGCCTACAATAGGCAAGTGAGTATTAGTACTGGACCACAGAGCAATGGAAGAAGATTGCCTGGTCTGATGAATCATGTTTTCTTTTACATCATGTGAACAATTGGCTGAGTACGCATTGCATACCTGGGACATTGGCAGTGGCCTCTTTCAGCAGGGTGATGCGCCCTGCTACACTGTAAAATATTGTTCAGGAATGGTTTAAAGACATGACAAGACGTCAAGGTGTTGACTTGGCCTTCAAATTCCTCAGATCAAAATCTGATCAAGCATCGGTGGGATTTGCAGGACAAACAAATCAAATCCATCGAGGCATAAAATAAAATCATATGAATTTCCTGGATAAAAATAATTCCTTTAATTCCTTTAGGGTTGTACTGTATATCCAAAAGCAAAACAGCAAAATGGAAATCCAAAACCCTCAATGTTTGTTACAGCCAATCAGCAACAAGCATGTAATGTTCAATAATGACAATTTTCAATCTTCATTCTCCAATTTGCTGTTGTATTCTTGGATTATTTAGGTGTTACACATTAATGTTCCACCATAGTCTTTTTTGTAAGACAGCAATGCTCCATATTGGCCCAGGTCCTGTTTTCACATGTTAAGCTCTCCCTCAAGTTCTTCAGAAGAGGAGTCACTAATGAGATCACAATTTCTCTCCAAGATAAGAAGACTACAGAAATCTATAAGGCCTTATGCTTATAAGGAAGTGTTGTTTTACAAGAGTGAAAACAGCCTGCTTACCATCAAACTGCAGAATATCTCAGCTTTGAAGCCAGATTTGAGAATAATAGTCTCAGAAACTCAGAGTGTCTGGTATATTTGGCCACAAAATGTAGACAGGAACCGCCTACATTCACACTTACAAGCCACATTACTGCTGTGAAAAAAAGGCCACCTTTCCTGTATGCAAGTTTGGCTGATTTACTTGATTGTAATTGCTTTAAACAAAACTCTGTAATATTGTTAAGGAATGGGATGTTGGAAGAATTTTGAAGTCAGTGTTCAAAAGTTTGCCTGGAAGTACAGTACATGTACCGTGAAATGCAGAGAGCCAATCAAATTGCAACCTTCAAGATGGTGAAGCTTGTGACCAGATATGAGACTCTGTGAGATCTTTGTGGAGCATTTAAAGCTTGTGAACTTGCTCAGAAACGTTGCTGTTTACTACTGATGATTTGTCATGGGCATATGTGTTTTGTGTGCAACCACTGTATACATCTGTCTCATGTTTCAGTTCTGTAATGTATTGTAGATCACTGGCTCTGGCTGCACACACACACACATTTTCATCATAATTATACTTTTTCAGGCCGTATGTCTAATTCCTACAGGACAGTAAGTGTAATGTGAGTGGGAATTCTCTGACCTACCACTGAAAACCAGGCACAGTGTTGCAGTACACCAGATAAAGCAGCTGTTTCATCAACTGCTAGAATGTGAACCAGGATGGCTTATGTGACAAAAAACAAACAAACAAACCCCAGCTTCAGAAAAAGTACCAGAAAATAATTCCAAATACTAGTGTAAAATTAGATGTAGATGAAATCATACCCTGACCCTCTTATTCATATGTTATTTACTGTATAGACTATTCTATACACTTTACAGTTACAGTATAATAGAAGTAAATCAGAAACCGACCTGAACTCAGAAACCACTTATTTGAGACTATACCAATAGAAACAAACCAAAATGCTTTTATATTTTATATTCCTACCAGTATTCCAATGAAGCTTGGCACACTCTTGCCATCTTCTTTCCTGAGTTCTTTAGAATCCCAAATCCTTAAACCTATGCCCAAGTTAATTGATACCTATTTGTCAGTTTTAACCTAATTTAATCTGTAGTTTCATTGTAACTAGAAGGTTTTATCCACTGCAATTAGTTCTTCCTGATATTATGATTACATCCTGCACTGGCACTTTCACCTGAAGTAAAAAGCGGTCCCGCTCCCTATATTTCAGCATTCCCTATTCAAACACTCAGAAGGTAAACATTTTTCCATGTGAAGCTTCTGCCCCAATAATGAACCCTCTTACTATTCTCGTCCATTTTTCTCATGTGCCATCCTGATCCAAAATTATGTCAGCTGGGCCTGTTCAGTATTTTACTGCATGCCACAGGGTGTTAATTGTATCAAGACAATACACCTTTTTGGAAAGCTTTGCACTCGTAATGTTTCTCTTCTCACTTACTCAGGTTTGACTATGCACAGCTTCAAAAAGGAACATTATATGAGGGGCGTTCAAGACAAACTATGACTTTTGATTGTGCAAAATAAGAAAACTCAGTTATGAGAGTAAAATCTACCTTTATTTCTCTGTATAATTCCCAGTTACACTAATGCACTTATTCCAGCATTTAACTCATATTTGGATACCACTAAGGTAGAAAGATTTTTCAGCCATGATCGGATTGCTTGTTTCATGCCTGAAAAGCTGGCATCTCAGGAACTCCTTTAATAGCCCAAATATATGGAAATGGCTTGAATCAAGGTCATGACTATATGTGGGATATGGCAATAGCCAGTTCCAGTAATGTGCAAGTGGTGTTGGTGAATGATGAACAGTTCAATAATGAACTCACAGACAGATGTATCTCGTCTGCAAGTTATCCATCGATTTTCAAGAATCGGAGGTTCTACTTGCTTAATGTTCATTCATGGATGTTTGGGTGATGATGTGCAGCCTTCTTTAAACTGTTTTCATCATTCAAATAATTTACTGCGGCTAAAAGTCTCATCCCTGTACTGTGCTTGAGGATGTGTTTTGATGATTATGGGTTCAGTATCCTATAGCAAATACAGAAATGGTTTTGGTTAAAATTGTGCATGCTTTTAAGATATAATAATCTAATATATACACACACACACACACACACAAAAAAAATCTAACCCAAAACCCACAGTAAGAAAATATTAACCCAAAACAACAAGAAAACCACACACCTGGCAACCCTGCCAATATCCACAAATAAATTACAAGATGAAAGAAATCCCTGTGCATTATGGTACTTTTGTACTTCTACCCTGGACTGGGTAATAAAGCAAAGAACTGTCCAGGGAATATGATGGTCCAGTGACAACATGTCTCCACCAGAAACAGTGCACTATATGACAACTAAGGAGATAATTCAACCTTGTCCAAACTCCTTAGCTTTATAGGGTTCTTAGCTTTACCCCACTAAACCAGGCTAACTTGTAAAGCGCACGCTAGTCAGAGCGCTACAGTATGTTTGCCAAAGGCCCTGCTGTGTTAGTTGTTTTTCAGAGCACTTTGTCCTCAATCTGACATGCAGGACTCCAGCTTCTCGAAGCTGTGAAGGGTTCTAGGGTGCTAAATCCCCAGAGCCTCCAAGTCTGACCGAATTCCACTGGCGAGAGCGTTGCTTGTGTTGGAGGTTGAGCACAAATCAAGCGAGAAGACCAGGACAGATAAGATGACTCTGCACACGTCAGAATGTTCTTTTATTTCCACACAGAGAAGGTTAGACATGTGCGACAGCCATTCTTTATTGAGTCTGTGTGTCTGTAACTCCACACATCCACGAAATACAATCTAAGTTGTGGTCCTGGGTCACTCTTGGACTCTGTGTTCTTTATTTGTTTGATTCTGCTTAAACGATAAGCGTGGTGGAATACGGAAATCTATAAGGCTTTATGCTTATAAGGAAATGCACTTTCACAAGTGTTGGTGTGGAACTAGTCTGCTTGCTATCAAACTGCAGAATAACCTCGGTTTAAAGGCACTTTAACACAGTGTTAAACAAAATAAGATGACGGTGACCTTGGACTTGCCAGTTCTTAAGGGGAATGGCACATTTTTTACTGTTTGCTAATCACAGCCTTTTGCCAATTAAACAAACACAAACTGACCATATTAGTACTGAGGTATTTAGGCTTTTCTAAATTTACATTTATAAATCCCTTGGAAAGACGGACTGCTCTGTTCCGTTAGTATGATACACTTGAAACAACACGCTCGAATTATCATGACCCTTTAAAGTCTATCATCACACAAACAAAACATTCCACCAACAATCAGTGAAAATGAGCACTATAATGAAGGAACAATACCTAGCAGCTCACAAAAAGATTCCCTTTTAAAGTTTCCTGAACAATTCAATAATCAAGCAAAGAGGGTCTCGAATTTGGTTGACTGATTTCATGTGTACAATAGTGAAGCATTAGTACAATAGTGAGACTATTTTTAAGTGGATTAAGTGGAGAAATAAAGAGGAACTTACAGGATTTATGAGGTTTATTCTCCTCCCTTTTGGCTAAATACTGTTGTACTGGCAATGATTTAAAAGTACTTTCATCCCTGCACATCACCAAAACAGGGAAGAGCAACAAAATTCTTTAAAAAACTTTATCACAAATGACAAATGATAAAATGTTTACATGCCCTAACATAAAGGCATGAATATTTTTTTTTATTAATTATCAATTATGTAAGCACTGTCAAACTGAAATGGACGATTATAAGGCTCGTATAAATATAAATGCTTGAAGGTGATGAGGTGGAAACAGATGTGGGTGATGCTGATAATCAAAGTAAAAATTCATTTTCCTTATAATAAATGGAAAATAAATTTAAAGTACTTTTAAAAAAAGATGGTAGTTATGTTTTTTTCCCATAAATATTACTATGAATGTATATTATCTCATGAAAGCACTTGTATGTACAGTAATGTACAGTCTATAGTTTATTATCTTGACTGCAATAATGTACAGTGTTTTATATTATTTACTACTTAGGGTACTTTTTTTAGGATTTCTCATTTCTAAATTCCTTTTTTTTTTCTCATGGTAATTAAAACCCTCAGCATTTCAGCCATTTTAGAGTGTGCATATACAGAACAGTATAGAGCGGCATCCTTTATGATGAACTGAATTTTATTTTAACCAAATTATAAAAACCTGACTGAGCAACAAAAAGGAAAAAATTCAACAAATTGTAAATATACACATGAGCATGTATTGTTTGGTGGTTTTCATTTTTTCTATAACCATATAATAATACTACTACTACTACTACTACTAATAATAATAATAATAATAATAATATGCTCATATTAAGTGTTCTACATTTTACGACATCATTCCCATATTCCAGTAGTGGTAAAATGTACATGTCATAAAAGTAATTAAGTAAACTTACTTTCTTACTTACTTACTTTCTACCTGACATAACCAAAAACCTAAATGCACAGTCACATGTCTAAAGCCTCTCCGTTAACATACAACATCAAGGCTTCCATATAAGCCCATATACAGTGGGTATGGAAAGTATTCAGACTCCCTTAAATTTTTCACTTTGTTATATTGCAGCCATTTGCTAAAATCATTTAAGTTCTTTTTTTTTCCTCATTAATGTACACACAGCACCCCATATTGACAAAAAAAAACACGGAATTGTTGACATTATTGCAGATTTATTAAAAAAAAGAAAAACTGAAATATCACATGATCAAAGTATTCAGACCCTTTGCTGTGACACTCATATATTTAACTCTGGTGCTGTCTATTTCTTCTGATAATCCTTGAGATGGTTCAACACCTTTATTTGGGTCCAGCTATGTTTGATTATAATGATTGGACTCGATTAGGAAAGCCACACACCTGTCTATATAAGACTTTACAGCTCACAATGCATGTCAGAGCAAATGAGAATCATGAGGTCAAAGGAACTGCCTGAAGAGCTCAGAGACAGAATTGTGGCAAGGCAC